>JAHRHZ010000002.1:19519215-19540871 GCA_024137785.1 Ginglymostoma cirratum
TCAAGTTTTCCTGCTCCTATGATGCTGCTTGACCTGCTGTGTTCATCCAGCCCCATGCTTGTTATCTCGGATTCTCCAGCATCTGCAGTACCTTTTATCTCTGCTTGTCTTAGTAGACCTGCTTTGTGGAGGAACATTACAGAAGGGACAGTCCTGTGGAGGAGCTGAGTGTCCTGGCATGAAGAAACACCTTCTCACCAGCAGCCAACATACACTTTGCTGCTTGTTTAGTCAACTTTTCCACTCCCAGAAATCTTACTCGCTTCTATCAAAGGAGAGGCCCCAAGCAGCAGCTTTCCCCTTCTCTCTCTCTCTCAATCTGATCAATGCTGGGCAAGACACAAGTCATTTTCCAATCAAGAGAATCAAATTATTGAAAACTGTGCAAGTACAAGAGTGCGCATGGGGGAAGAGTAAGCGAGAGAAAACTAAAGTGCGGATTAAAGACAGCTCAAACACCAGGCACAGAGAGCGAGAGAATACACAACAGGGAAACAAAGAGAGACGGACAGACAGCATGCAAGAGAAAGTGCATGAGAGGGACAGCAAACATGAGACCTGGACAATGTATTCGAGCATAGATTGATGAATTGACTTCCAACCACCCATCGTCCCTCTCACAATTGCAACACTCCCCCACCTCCACTCTCACCCTCAGATGTAACATTAAGACACAGCGAGTTTGATTTCATAGATTTCAGCAGCGTTCACTTACCTGACCACATTCCTCATCAACAGTTTGAATGCATTCTTGGCTGACACACAGAAATTCTTACCGTAGACAGCAATCTATAATGAGGCAGAGACAAAAGGTGATGAATCACCCAGGAACCACTCCGTAATGAGAAAGGTTATTTACTATTGCAGCCATCCCCCTCACTCACCATGATGTAGGCATTACGATTTATGAACTTGATAAATTTCTCTAGGCACCAGAAGCAACACTTAAGACAACACAGCAGGAATTTGGTAAATGGATTATGATAATCTGCAGGAAAGAGAGGAGCAACAATGAGATATTAGGAAAGCCACAAACTGTTGGAGATCAGAAACTGTTTTCAGGATTTTAAAACAAGTAACAACCGGTTTCCACCAGGAGGAGGTTGTGTTTCAGAAAATACAATTGGCAAACAATCCATGGGTAGAGATGAAGAAACCTTATTTTAACAAAAGGCCGCTATCAAATCCCTCCAGCCCTTGCTTTTCACTCAAAACTGTCCTATAATGGCATTAAATTCAACTGTAGTTTGATCCAAGGCCACACCAAAATAAAACATCCACCAACCTGATTTTTAATTTTTTTAAAAAATATACATCAACCCATTTAATTGGGCATGTTATGACATTCCTCCAGGACAAGTGGGACTTGAACCAGGAATTTCTAGGTCAGAGGTAGGAATGCTAGCACTGCACCACAAGACCCACACCTAGCCCGATTGTCGAGCGATTCTAAACCACTGATCCTCATTAATTCTACAAAGATGCTACAGGTATTTCTCAATCAACACGGTCAAAAGATGTTGTTACACATCTCTGGAGCAGGTTGGTCTTGAATGGAGGCCTCCTGCCTCAGAGGGGGCACTACACCACAGGAGCCCCCACAACATAGGCTTCATCCCTAGATGGTCTTAAACCAGTGACCTTTTGGTTAATCGTTCAACACATAAACCAATTGCACCACAGAGACTGATCCACAAGACATTACAGGTATTGTTAATCAACCTGTTTAAGATATTTACAACACATATCTGGAGTAAATAGGTCTTGAACTTAGACCCACCCCACCCCAGTTCAAAAGATAGGAAAACTATCATTGGGCCACAAGAGCCCCTCAGGGATTTACAATGTCCTGCTGAGGCAGTAGTTCCAGCTGGCTGCTAGAGATCCCTGGCACAGCAAAAACTTTGTTGCCCTGATAGAGACTCAGTGAGGAGATAATGGTGAATGTCAATGCCTAACAAGGCAGCTTTCTCCCTTGTGCCCATATTCAGAGACACATTCTCTCTCCCACTCAAAGTGCATCAGACAGAAAAATAAACAAAGGTTCAAGGCTCTTACTTTTCAGCTTGTGATCCAAGTATTCCAGGATGATTCTTATGAACTGAACGATGGTTAGGATCAGTGCTCCAAAGGCCAGAGAGCCAGTGTGATACCTAGGAACAAATAAGTTGTCAGCCAATCACACGTTGACTCACATCATGTGTAGGGATCATCTCCATGTTAGTACCAACCAACACCAACCCTCCCACATCTCGCTCACTTGATAGTCCAGTGAGACACACAGAACCCACACATCCCGGGAAACCAAGAGGCCAAGCGGCATCGTAGGAGCAGGAAATCTTGACGTTTCGGGCCTAGACCCTTCGAAGGGTCTAGGCCCGAAATGTCAAGCTTTCCTGCTCCTATGATGCTGCTTGGCCTGCTGTGTTCATCCAGCCCCACAGCTTGTTATCTCGGATTCTCCAGCATCTGCAGTACCTTTTATCTCTCATCCCGGGAAACCATATGGACCAAGAGGTCCCAGGATGCTCTGAGCTTTTTTGTGTCAGCATTTCTGGTTGGGAAATCAGGTGAAACCAATGGGAGAAAAGGGCATCTGTGATGGATGTTCTGTGGGTCCTGCAGTGTTTTTTTTCCCCCCAATCTGTTCATGGGTGTGGGTGTTAATGCCTAAGCCAGAATTGGTCTGCAGGCCAGACGAGAAAACACCCTTCTCCAAAGGATGTTTAGTGAACCCGAAGTTTTCTTTTCACAATAGTGGTTATGTGGTCACCATTAGACTAGCTCTTTTAATGAATTCAAATTTCACCATCTGCTCCATGGTGAGATTCAAACCCACCTTCCCCAGAAAATTAGCCTGGTGTTCTGGTTTACAAACCCACTATATGTCATCATCTCCCCATTGATTTGAGGTCAGACAGGAAGACCCATGAGGTGAGCCAATAGCAGCATTCAGTACTTCGAGCCTGTGCCACTATTCAGTCAGACCATGGCGGATCTCATTATGACCTCGACTTCACTTTTGTGTTCTTTGACCTCCTAACCCTTCACCTACCATGGAGGTCAGAAATATAAATCAGTCTGAATATATTCAATGACACCAGCCTCTAATCTACTCAGCAATAGAGAATTGCAAGGACTGACAGACAATTTGAGAGAAATTCCTCCTCAGCTCAGTCTTAAATGGGAGACGCCCTGTCTTTAAATTGCACCCCTTAAATCTAGATAGATCCTCTCAACGTTTTCCCTGTCAGAATTGGAGGTTTTTTTAAATAAGATCCCTTCTTATTCTTCTAAACTCCAGAGTTTAGTGTAATCCCTTTATCCCAGGAATGGGCTGAGCATACATTCTTTGAATTTTGCTTATTCGTTTGTGGGATGTGGGATTCAGGATTCACTGACTAGGTCAGCATTTATTGTCCATACCTAATTGTCCAGAGGGCAGTTAAAAGTCAGCCACGTTGGAGTTACCCGTCGGCCAGATTAGGCAAGGACATTAAATGAGCCAGATGGGCTTTTCCAACAATCACCAAAGAGCTTCCTGGTAGTTATTGGACTCTTAGTCCCAGATTTGTTAATGAACTGAAATTCTCCCCTCTGCTGTGGTGGGCAGAACACTACCTGGGTCTCTGGATTAACAGTCTAGGCCACTGCCTGCCTGCTTCCAAGGGATCAAAGCTGGACACTGGCGGGTAGGAGCAGTCTCACCCATGACTGTACAATTGTAACAAAATCTTCCTCACGTTTATTCTAAACACCTTGTAATAAAGGCCACCATTTTTTGTGCTAACTGCTGTTATGAGCCACACCAAGCCCCCTCAAAATATATTAAGAAGAAAGCCGAAATGCCAACTTTTTCTTATTTTAAAAAGATCAATGTAAGGTGTTGTGTTCTTGATGCAATTTGACTGGTCAAACTACCAGGCTTGAAGCAAAACACATTTCATTCTTACACTCCAGTTAAAATACAAAATAAGAAATTTTAAAATTCTGTTGAAATACTTAATAAAGTTAATATGTATATGTTAACACCACAGATGAACTGTTCCAAGACAGTAACATGCCATAACCACACCCCTGGCAAAGGCAAATTCAGTGGAACATTGTGTCTCACACACAATGTTTCTCCAGTCCAGGAGGGGAAAAAAAGGAGGTGGGGGGGAGAAGACAGAAAGAGGGGTGGGGGGGTGGAAGAGAGAAAGAAAGAAAAAAGGAAAAGAAAGAAGAAAAAAGAAAAGAAAAAAGGAAAGAAGAAAAAAGAAGAGAGAAAGGGGGGGGGAAGAGAGAAAGAGAAAGGGGGGTGAAGAGGGGAAAGAGAACAAAAGAGAAAGAAGGAGAGAAAAAAAAAGAAGAGAAAAAAAAGAGAAAAAAAAAAGAAAGAGGAAGAGGAAAAAAAGAGAGAGGAGAAAGAGAGAAAACTTAAGTGTTTGGCTGTAGCAGGGAGAGACATACAGCAGCTTCCAGACCCCAACAGCTACTGAAAGTTAAACTGGAACCCTGGTTCTATGGGACTTGACTCCACCCATTCATGCTGCTTCTATTGTTCCAACTTTGAAATAAAAACCAAAGCCTCACAAGCTATTTACTTCATTGGTTTGGAACAGATCGCTCGACACCTCTGTCTCAACCGCTCTTCCTAAAAAAAAGCCGGGAGAAGAGTTCACCTCTCAAAGCCATAGTACCACCACAATACTTGCTTGACCTGCATACAAACATTCAAAATGATTCATGCACCAGGACACCCAGATCCTCCAGTGTTCTGCAGTCAGTCATTCTCTATTTGCTTTTCCACCACACCCCGCCCCGCAACTCTACCAGCCAAAGTGGACAAGTTCATACTATCGCCACATTCTATTTGATTTATTATTGTCACCTGTGTTAAAATGGGACAGAATAAAAGACAGACAGAATCATTACCCAGACCCCTTCAAAATTCTGAAGGAGTTGTGCTGCAGCGAGTGGAGGCGTGGTGTGCTCACCTGAGGGCGCGAATGAAGGAACCAGACACAGCAAAATAGGGAATATCGGCTGGTTTTTTGAAGGCCCAGTAATAGGAGGCAAAGGCACCTGCCAGCGTGCACTGGCCCAGTGCGATGACAAAATTCATGCACCATAAGAAGCCGATGATGTTGTAAATCTGGAGGTTGAAGAGGTTCCTCTGCAAGATTCCCTCGTCGTTGTACTTATAGAAGGCACACTTTACACCCTCACAGTCGTAGTTGGAAGCATTGAAGGACTGCAGACAGAAGGAAGAAACAGTTGCAATTCATGAGGATCATTTCCACACACCCTAGCATCTTTGTCAGTTTCACTGTTCCTTCTGATAATTTATAAATCGTACAGATTTTTGGGTCCACAGGGTTGGAACATCAACTCTCATGGCAGACAGGAAAACAAAGTGAAAAAGCCTGCAGAGGTTTCAGGTAGTTATCAGCAGCCTGGTGAAATGGATTCATATCAGCTAACTTCAATTGAAAAACAAACAGAAAATGCTGGAAATACTCAGCAAGTCAGGCCATATCTGTGGAGAGGGAAACAGAGTTAAAGTTTCAGTGGAGATGTTATCTCAACAGAAACAAGTGTTTTCCAGCCCTTCTTTTTTTAAAGTTTGGATTTTCTGTAATTTGACTTTATTCTTGCAGAGGGTAATACATTTACTGGCAAATGTGAAGTGATGCACTTTGGATGAAAGGCTGAGAAGAGCCAATACAGGCTCAACAGTACAAATGTTAAATTATACATCACAGGAGCAGAGAGTGTCATGGGGAGGTGTCTATTTTTAAAAGATTCAGGTCGGGGCTCGGAATCTGTCAATCTAATCTACCTTTTCCGTCCTCAAAAAGGGTGTCAACAATCGTATTGGAGAAGGGGACAAAAGTTGACATTCCCACATAGTGGAAGTGCAAGCTATCGTTTCCCCGTTGGGATGTCAGTTAAAGCAGCAATGAACTTAGAAATAAAAACAGAAATTCAGTTTCAAAAAACAGTTCTGAAGAAGGGTCACTGGACCCCAAATATTAACTCTGCTTTCGCTCCAGAGATGCTGCCAGACCTGCTGAGCTTCTCCAGCAATATCTGGTTTTTGTTTCTGATTTCCAGCATTTGCAGTTACTTTTTGTTCAGTGATGAGCTTTGTTATTTACAGTAAGTGCCCAGAGAGAATGGATTAGTTTACATTTCAATAATATTCAATGCTTTCATACACTTGAAGGGAGCAAAGTGAAAGGAATTTAAAGTGTGAGATGACAATTGCACAATTGAAGAAACTGGTCTTATAAACTTATCACTGTATTCCTGTACTTCTGTATGTGAGTACACAGGACAATAAAGGATATTCTATTCTATGGAGGTTTATAACATCATGAAAGCATAGATAAGGTGACTAGCAAAGGTCTTTTCCTTAGGCTGGGTGAGTTCAAAACTAGAGGGGCATATTCTTAAGGTGAGAGGAGAAGAATTTAAAAGGGACCCGAGGGGCAACTTTTTCTTTAAAAACTGATGTTGGTTCTTGTGTGAACTGAACTACAGTATCAAAGGAAGTGGTAGATGCAGGTACAGTTACAACAGTTAAAAGACATTTGGATAGGTACATGGTAGGAAAGGTTTAGAGGGATGTGGGCCCATCACAGGCAAGTGGGACTAGTTTAATTTGGGAAACTTGGACGGCGTGGATGAGTTGTACCAAAAGTGTCTGTTTCCATGCTGTATGACTCTATGATTCTAAGCCGTGACTGTGAGGCCACTTTCTGGCTTGGCACATGCCTGCTTTCACCTGGAATATGGAACGGAGGGGGCTCTTAAGAATTTAAAATTATTTTCTAAAGAAATTATGGAATTTTTTTAAAAGTGCAATGATTCACCTCCTTTCTACTGCTACTGAAAGTGTGAACTGCAAACTGCAGTTGAAATAGTTTGCAAATGTGAAACTAGGAACTAACGATAGCTCCTGGGTCTGCTTATTAACAGCTCCAGGTAGCAGGCCTTGCACCCAACTGACCCCAACCTCCTTCAGTCCCATGGTCCTCTGAAATCTGAGCCCCCTTGGATTCAGACATGAGAATGACCAATGTTAACGGATGCCCGTTAGCAGCCATGCATTCACGGGCCTTCTCATCCGGGGATTAATTGCTTAGGCTGGAAGACACTGGGGTCAGCATCGAAACCTTCTTCCTCAACTCCATCTCCCAACACACACACACACACACACACGGGCAGGGGGCACCAGGTTGTGCCCAATATTTCTGACGGATCCACTTACTAAGGGGTCACAGGTTTCATTGCCGAGGATGGCATTGCAGCTGGGAGTCGATGAGCCCAAATTCACCACCCGATACAGTGGCTGCCCCGAAGTGGCGAGATATCTGCATGGCGTCAAACGTTAAAGAAACAGGTAGAGGCTAGAAAAGGAGCTTTTGGCAACAAAAACAATTTAAAGAGATGTAGACATCCCTTGAAGGCAGCGTTCAGATCCTAACTCCTCCAGGACCCTGCAGTGGTTTCCCACTGAGAGCTGGCCATTTGATTTCACTGTGTACTTTAGCAACATCCAGCTCTACCTTAGCACCAGGTGCCTCTCGAATCCACCACTGTGGTTAATTTATCTCACCGTCCACCTCACGCTGGATCAATTGAGATTCCACCCCCCCACCCCCAGGGGAAATTGACACCATTGGTCTTGGTTCCAAACTCCATTGCCTATGCAATCAGTTCTATCCCTCTCCATGGGGACAGGGCCGGTCTCTGTCCTTGGTCTTGGCGTTACATTTGACCCTGGAGATGAGCTCCTGACCTCCTTCCTATTCCTGCCAGGTCCAAAGCCGGCTATTTCCAGCTCAGCCACATCGCCAGACTCCACCACCATCACGCGCCCAACCCCCACCCCCCAACCATTTGTGTCCTGCCTTGAAAGTGGCCGATTGGAACTGGTCCATCGCTGGTGGCTGTGGTCTCACTGGCCTGAGCCCCAAGTTACAGAAGTCCCCCCCTACATCTCCCTTTGTATCTCCACCCTCCTTCATGACACTCAGTTTTTTTTTTGACTGAGCTTTTGGACAGCTGTCCTAAAATTTCCTTATGTGCCCAGCGGCATTGCTGTTTGTTCTACAATTCCCCTCCTGCACAGTGCCCACGGATGTCCACGTTAGAGGCACCTTAGAAATGCAAGTTGTCATTGGATAAGGGGAATACAATGCACCCAAGTCACTCCCCCTTACAAACACACGAGACAAGATAATGGAGGCATTTCTATTATAAATTCAGGCCAGCGTAATCCCTTTCAAATTCATTCAAATCTGTAGTGGTGGGACAGGCCAAGCACTGAAAGGATACAGAGCGGTCACTCCCCAGTAAGCCACACAAATCACCAATAGTACAAAGGTGATTAAGGGATAGAGAAGTGATGACATGATGTGACCGATCGCCCTATTGGATAAGAGAGAAAGAAAATTTTTTAAAAAATCCACATATCAATTATCAGTATTGACACGCATTTGTCAAGAACGCAAGGTCATAAATTGGTCTTCACTGTCCATGTGCAGGTCCTATTTAAGGCAGAGGGGAGAAGATAACTTGCCCAATCTTTCTCTAAAAGGCCATGGAAGCAAGGTCCTCACATTTTTAGAGGAAGAAGGGGTTAGGTTTTTGATAAGCATGGGGTGAGATGTTAATCGGGGAGGGGTAGGCAGCAACGTTGAGTAATCAGAGCACCATGATCTTACAGAATAGCACAGCAGGCTCGATGGGCCAATTGGTTGCACGTAACAGAGGAAACAGCAGGAGGCTTCGCGTTGTAATGGGGTCTGGAGCTGAGTGGCCCTGGTGGATCCCAAACTGGGTGGGGTGGGGAGGGAGTGGTCACAGAGCAGGTGCTGCTTGATAGCACTGTTGATGACACCTCCCATCACTTTGCTGATGATCGAGAGCAGACTGATGAGGTGGTAATCATCTGGGTTGGATTCATCCTGCCTTGTGTGTACATGACATACATAGGCAATTTTCCACATTGTCAGGTAGATGCCAGTGTTGTAACTGTACTGGAAAGAGCTTGGCTAGGGGAGCAGCAAGTTCTGGAGCAGAAGTCTTCAGTACAATGGCCGGTATGTTGTCTTTGCCCATAGCCTTTGCAGTATTCAATGCCTCCAACTGTTTCTTGACATCACGTGGAGTGACTCAAATTGAAATTATGTCTTATCCACCATGGCTGATCTGACTATGGCCTTGACTCGGGTTTTCTACCTGCTCCATCAGTGACCCTTGACTCACTTGTTAATCGAGAATCACTTCAATTCGGTTCAACTTGAGAGACCTCTTCCTATTCCTAGACAGAGCAGTGGGTCCTTTCAAAAAAATCCCCAGTGGCAGCAATTGTGTGGTGGCAGGTTGGACTTGCAGGGAGGGGTCTTGACAGGGGAGACGTGAAGAAAATGTTTCTCCCTGTGGGAGAATCTAGAAGTTGGGATTACCGTTTAAAAGAAAAAGGGTCCCCCATTTTAATTGGAGACGAAGCATTTCCTTCCTCCTACCCCTGGTGTTGGTGGGGGGAGGGGTAGAGAAAAGTCTCCGATTATGGTTTATAGCACACATGGCCAGATCCCCAAGAGTGGGTGAGTATGAAGGAGTCAAGGTCACAATCAGCTTAATAAGATGGCAGAGAAGGTTCAAGGTGCCAAATGGCCTCCAGGCACTCCTGAGCCATGTGTTGCTATGGATCAAGGGGATTGTCACCCACGCCTCGGATGATTAAGAGGCAGGGAGAACCAGGGTTTGAAAATTAGTCAAGGCTGATGAGCGTCTCAGGAACAGTGATAGGTGCCCTGTTCACTTTCTAAGCCCATTTGAGCTGCGTTGACAGGGTGGCATTGGAAGCTACACGGTGGCGCCTCACCCGATATTACGGGATGACGAGAGACCCTTCATCAGTTGGATTGCCGGAGAGTGGGCTATGCCAGGTGCATGCTGCGAGTGGGTGGGCACAGGTTACAAACAATCAACCTACTTGCTGGCTTCTTTGATGAGTGCGATCGCAATAAGGATTCTCTTCCGCAGGAAGATCAGGAGCAGCAGGATGATAACCTCCAGGACAGCCAGGATGATCACTGCAAAACAGGAAGATTTCACACCTTCAGTCCCAACTTCCGCTCCCCATCACTCTAATCAAGAGGTGACCAAAACACCTTGTCTGGGAGCTGACAGAAAAGACTTGCAGAAGTGTCCCGCAGTGAGTTATTGAAGTTACATAAGGTCACTTGGAGAAGCCAGGACCGTATTCCTTGAAGAGAGGGTCAAGAGGAGTTCTGATGGAGGTGGCCAAAAATCCCGAAGGGTCTGGGCAGAGGAGATAGGGAGAAACTGTTTCTTTTGTGGTAAGGAACAAGAACCACTGGGGCACACAAAGTAATCTGCAAAAGAAGCAACGGAAACTGAGGAAAAACCTTTCCACACAACAAATAGTTAAGATCTGGGGAGGACTGGCTGAGTGCACACTGGATGTCATTTCAATCAAGGCATTCAAAAGGGAATGGGATTATTAACCGAAAGGGAAAACATGCTTGCTTATGGGGAGAAGGCAGAGAGGAAGGGCAGCGGGCCATTTGTTCAGTCAAAGAGGCAAGGCAGACATGACAGTCATGACAGTCTCCTTCTGCACTGTACCCATCCTGCAACTGTGAAATTTTCACTGGAGACTCTTCCCGGAGTTGATGTAATGAAGAGAGAGTGAAACTGAGACAGGTCACCCCTTTCCCCCACCTCTCTTCCTCACGGCAGAAGCTGGGAGATTAACCCTTGCTGCAGGGAGATGGTATTGTGTCTGTGAGTGATACATGCTTTTCTGTGACATCCCAGAGACACTCACAGACAGCCAGCCAGGTCTCCTTGACTTGTCCGTAGACCTGGAGATCCGTGGTGAATCCAATAGTCGTGATGGTAGCTCCTTGCTTTCTAAGGTTGTCATATTCCCAGTAGCTGTGCCAAATTCCTGAAATGAGACGACACAAAGTATTGAAAACACAGTGATTACAGTAAAATTTGGACCAGGGCAAGCACAGAGGGTTTCTACACAATTTAATGAATGAAAGATTCCCAAACCAGCTCATATCGCTGAAAGTGAGACCACATTCAACTTATGTGGAATTCAAAAAATGACTTTTAGAGCAGAACGATTGACCAAAAGCTGAACCGCTATATTGTTAATTTGAGAGAAATTTCTGAACTGACATGTGATTGAAGCCTCTGTACAGATAAAAGCTACCTAGTCTGTGTAACCCACATCCGAAGAACACTTCAGTAACAAAAGGAATCATTCAACTTCCTTCATGTGCCTCTGCCCTAAAGCGAAGCAGTGGCCTAGTGGCCTAGTGGTACTGTCAGTAGACAGTTAGCCTGGGGACCCAGAAGTTGTTCCTGGGACCTGGGTTTGAATCCCACCACAGCAGATGGTGGAATTTTAATTCAGTAAATATCTGGAATTAAGAGACCACGAAACCGGCGTCGACTGTCAGGGAAAAACCCATCTGGTTCACTAATACCCTCTAGGGAAGGAAACTGCCATCCTTACCTGGCCTGGCCTACATGTGACTGCAGACCCACAGCAATATGGTTGACTCTGAATAATTAGGGATGGGCAATAAATGCTACCTGGGCAGCGATACCCTCATCGCATGAATGAATAAAGGGGAAAAAGAAGCTTCCCTCCACTTATTGTTGAAAGGGCCTCTGTTGCTGACTGATTATCTCCAGCAACATTAGCTGGAAACTCCTTCTGTGAAATGTTGAGAGAGGGCCTTCAAAATTGTAACATTCAGCCCCTCGAACCTGTTCCACCATTTAATTAGTTCGTGATCAATCAGCATCATCACATTGTTTTTGTTTAATTCGTTCACAGGATATGGGCACTGCTGAGTGGGCCAGCAGTCACTGTTCATTCTTAATGGCCCTTTAATGGACTGGATTACTCAGCCATTTCAGAGGGATGTTCTGAGTCAGTCAATCACATTCCCGTAGCTCTGGAGTCACATGTAGGGCAGACCAGGCAAGGATGGCAAATTTTCACCCCCAACGCCCCCCAAAAAAATAATTGAAGCATTTGTGAACTAGGTAGGCATTTACAACAGTGGCTACACAGTCATCAACTAACAAACTAACTTTTAATGCAAAATCTTTACTAAATTCAAATTTCATCATCTGCCATGGTAGAATTAAAACCCATCTCCCCTCCCCAGAACATTAGCCTGGGCTCTGGTTCACTAGGCCAGTGACATTATCATTGAGTTACCACTCAGCAAACTAGCTTTGAAAAGATGTTTTGCATAGAAGCCACTGGGGTGATCAGTAACATCAGTTAGCTCATTCTCTAGAGGGCCAAAGCACATTTTACTCACTCTCCCTTTTTAAATGCCTGTACAAACTTCTGTTAATTTGTTTTTAGATTTCTAGTTAGCTTCCTCTCAATCCTTCCTTCCAATTAGCGTTTTACTCATTCGCTGCTTTTCTTTATATTCCAATCCACTCGCCTTTGTGTGGTTATATATATATTTTTCTTTCAAGTTTGATGCTACCTTTCGCTTATTTAGCGAATTGCAGATGGTGGAATGGAGTCCACACAATGAAATGCAGTCAGGAAGTCAGTGATTAACTGCGGCCCCTCCTCTGCTCTCTGCTTGCCACCTGCCCATTAAAATGCTGAGGCAGCAGTTTCTGGAAGGTGGAAGGTCATCTCAATCATCTGCCCACAGGGAGGTGGTTTGGTGTGGGGGGTGCGGGGGCACAGTGGAGAGAAGGAAAATAATTTATTAAAGTGGAAGGGATACTCACCATAAGCAATGACAGCAACCAGGGCAATGATTATGATCCAGACCAGAATTCCCGCCAGGAACCTCAAGAGCATCAGGAACAGCAGACTCAGAATCATAGCGATTACCAGGCCACTTTCAAGGGAGGCAATGGGGATGAAAGAGAAAGAAAATCCTGTGTTAACTTACACCAATCAGTTGCATCCAGTTTGAAAGGGAGAAGCAAGGGTCTAGTGTTAGCACTTAAAAGGTTTATGGCGGGGGCAACACTGTGAAAGGCAAAAAAGGCTGAGCTGGCTGAAGTGAAAGGGGATTGGTGCAGGGACAGATCAATAGAGAAGCAGCGGGCAAATATTCAAGGGGATATTTCAGAATACTTAGAGGGCTGTATTCCTATTATAAAGAAAATTCCATCAGGAGGACTAACAGTCTGTGGTTATCTAAAGGGGTTAAAGAAAGCACCAAACTTGAAGAAAAAAAGCATACAATTACATGAGATGAGTAGCAGATCAGTTGTTTGGATAGAATACAAAGAACTGCAGAGGATGACTGGATAATTAACTGGGTGGCACGGTGGTTCAATGGTTAGCACTTTTCAATTCCACCCTTGGGCGACTGTGTGGAGTTTGCCCATTATTCCCAAATCTGCTTGGGTTTCCTCCAGGTGCTCCTGTTTCCTCCCATAGTCCAAAGATGTGAGGATTAGGTGGATTGGCTGTGCTAAATTGCACATATTGTCCAGGGGTGTGCAGGCTAGGTGGGTTAGTCATGGGAAATGCAGGGTTACAGGGATAGCATAGGCAGGTGGGATACTCTTTGGGGGGGTCACTGTGGATCTGCTGGGCCGAATGGCCTGCTCCCATGTAAAATCCCTACATTGATTCTAAGGGAGGAAAAAATTAGAATAATAGAGACCACTAGCTAGGAACATAAAAACCAAATGGTAAGAATATTTACAATTAATTTTTTAAAAAGGGAGAAAAGTAATGGAACTGTTTATCTTCTGATTGAGAATGGGTATTTATTAGTATGTAATAAGGAAATGGTGAATTAAATGACCAAATGTTTTGCTGTAAATCTGGAGCTGGAATAGAGAAAAACTTAGGGAAATGGTACTGAGTAAACTGATAGAGCTGCAGGCTGACAGGTCCCTGGGTCACAATGAATTTCATCAGGAGGTCTCAGAGCGCTGGGTGATGATGCAGTAGATGGGTTGGTGTTAATTTTCCAAAATTCATCAAACTAAAAAGCAGAGAATATATTCAAGAAGAGAGGGAGGCAGCAAAGAGGAAATTAATTGTCCTTCGTTGGGAAGGTGATTAAATCAAGGTGGTTACAGTGTCACACTTAGACAAACAAGAGGAGTCAGCATGGTTTTGTGAAATCTATTTCACGAACTTACTGAGGTGCTGTGAATGAATAACGTGCATTGTAAATAAAGGGGAGCTTGTGGAGACATTTCTTTAGATTTCCAGAATTTCCGGAAGTTATGCTGCAGTTATACAAAATCTTGAACAGACCCCACTTGGAATACTGTGAGCATGTCTGGACACCTCACGAAGGATATTGGCCTCAGAGGGAGCACATGCAGGTTTACAATAACGATACCTGGACTTCAGGGATTAAGTTATGAGGAGAGATTATACAAATTAGATCTGTTTTCTGTGGAATTTAGAAAATTAAAAGGGAGATCTGATCAAAGTCTTAAGGTTCGGCACGGTAGCTCAGTGGTTAGCACTGCTGCTTCACAGCGCCAGGGACATAGGTTTGATTCCACTCTGGGGTGACTGTCTGTGACGAGTTTTCACACTCTACCCAGTTTGTGTGGGTTTCCTCTGGGTGCTCCAGTTTCCTCTTGCAGGCCAAAGATGTGCAGGTTAGGTGCACTGGCCATGGTAAATTGCTCATAGTGTCCAGCTATGTGCAGTCTAGGTGGATTAGCCATGGGAAATGCAGAGTTGGAGGGATGGGGTGGGATGCCCTTCTGAATGTTTGGTGGACTCAATGGCCCAAATGGTCTGCTTCCCCACTGTAGGAATTCTATGGCAAGGGATGCAGAGAAAATGATTTCTCTAAGGCAGTTATACAACTTTAGAACACTGCCTCAGGAAACATTGAAAGTGGGGTAATCGGATAGTTTCTTGTTAGGGAAGGGATCATAGGTTATTGGGGATGGATGGGAACGTGGAATTTGAAACAAAGATCAGCCAAGATCTGCTCCTAATTCATATGTTCGGGTATTCACAATCTTATTCCCAAGTTATCAGATCCATTCTAACTCTGGGCAACCAGACTCCTCACGAATCGTCAACATATCCAGTGACAGATGGTTCACTGATTGCCAAAAGGAGGCTGGTGGATGGTGCAAGTAGCAGATTCAAAACAATCTTGGGACAGAGCTCACACTAAGGGAGGTAACCTTGACCACAAGTTTCTATTCATCTGGATGGCCTCTGACCTCAGATCAATGGAAGAATTACATGACATGACTACACAAGAAATCCACCAGTTGGAAATGGAAGGAAGCACAGCTGCGTGGACGCACAATATAGGAAGTGTAGGCCACTTGGCCCCTTGAGTCTGCTCTAGCATTCAATAAGGAAGAGCTGATTGTATTGATGCTTTCTCCTGCCTTTTGCCCCACAATTCTTTGTTTCCCTTGCTTGCCAAGGGATAGGATGAGGCTGTTCAGCCTATTATGGAGGGACGGACGGACGGCAGCTAGTGTCAAAAACGCCCAGTCTGGTCCACCTGAACGGAACAGTTAAAACTGTCCCATTGATATATCCGGAGGGAAACCTCAGAAGGTGCACAAACTGGCTGGGAAATAAAATTTTAAACAAAAAAAGGACAGCAGCAGGGAAATTATTATTGATGAAAGAAGTAACATGCTAATAGTCATGTTCCTGGTGAGTTGATAGATGTAAAGTGAACTCACATTAATATCCAGTACCAGGACTTGGTAAAATCTTCAAAAATCCTCATCCCTACCTCCCTGGCATTGAAGCTACCCAGTAGGTCCCTGGAACAGACAAGTTAAAAAAAGTTAGCCTCCAACATGAACAATATTAAGAAATAATCTCACCACCTCTCCCGGCCAACTTTATACAAGAACCCCACTTTGGGCAGCAATTCAACACACAAGCATAGTGCCTTCAACACCGTACACAGCGCCAGCATGCTTCACGGGAGGCTACTATCACAGTTATCTGGCAATGAGCTATAGAAGGAAAGCAAGAGGGATGGGATTGGAGCAGGGAGACGGGGTTGGAGAGGATCAGGCAGGGAATTTGGGGCCCAAGCAACAAAATCCCTGGGGATCAATGAAGGAGGGATTGAGAGGACAGATGAACAGATGAAGAATTACAGGATTCCGCGGGGAGGAGATGGCGCTGCGGTATGGTCACTGGACGAGTTGTCCACCGAATGAGGACAAATGGGGGGAGCATGGATTCAAATCTCACCATGTTGCAGCTAGTCTAATGGCAAACATTGTCTATTGTTGCTCGCCAGGGCCCTTTAGGGAAACAGCCAGCCTTACCTGGTCTGGCCTACACGTGACACCAGACTCCCAGCAATGTGGTTGTTGACTCTTAACTGGCCTCTGAAATGGCTCAAGTGAGCCAGTTATTTCAAGTGGCAATTCACGATGGGCGATAAACGTTGGCCCGGCCAGTGATGCTCACATCCCATGCACAAATAAAAACAAAATTAGAGAGGGTCAGAAGGAGATTGCACAGATGGGAGTGGGTTTGGGATTGAGGCTGTGCAGGGATTTGAAAACAAAAATGAGCATTACAAAATTAAAGCATTGCTTGACTGGTTGCCAGTGCAGGTCAGTGAGCAGAGGGTGGATGTAGTGGGGGCTGAAACCACAGTAGACACTGAGCTAGGAAATGGGTAGCAGGTTTGCCTTTGAACTGAAAAATGTATATCGTGTGAGAAGGCAGCAGGAGTGCATTGGAATGCAAGAATTTAGAGGTGAGGACGGGGGGGGTGCTGAAACAGTCAGTGGCAGACGCTTTGAGACAGGGGCCAAGTTGGATGAAGTGGAATAAACTGGCATACACTTACCCAACAGCATTTTTCACCTGTTCAGCCGTCTCATTGGCAGTGCCAGCACCGTTAAGGGTAAAGTTGGCAGGGAACACATCACCTATCTTTGGCACGCACCGACCGAGGACTGCAAACAATGAATAGGAGCTGGTGATACAAGAAGAAAACGCCCAGTGCGCTTACACCACCAACCCTTAACTTCCAGAGGGCATAGCACTCAGCACTTGGGGGTGAGAAAACACAGAAGGCAGTCCTGTGCCAGGCAAGATCTCACCAACACCTCAAAAGCTCCTTCAGCACACACTACTTGCCCGTTGGGATTCAAATGGCAGAACGAACATTCCTCCCTACTGCCCGTTCCTTTAGAAAAGAATTGAAAGTTCCTCCTGACCCATTGGGCAACATTCCCTACAACCCCTGGAAGTCAAACGCTGAATGGAGCTAGTCCAAATCTGACCAAGGCATTTCCTTCACCCTGTGAAACTGTTCCTTAAAGGACAGATGCAAGGACAGCAACATCCCCAAGGGACAAGTCTCACACTGAAACCTATATCAGGAGATATCAGACACTTACAAGGTGTGCTTGGAATAGTGTATTTCGGACACAGTTCTTTCACCAAAATATCTTGTGGTGTCTGAAATAAATAAAACAAAGTTGAAGACGAGTTTAGTTTTTGTTTCCTGACACGAGGATGAACAATTTTGAGTATTTTGTTAGAACACTAAGTGCCTATGGGACAACAGGGAGAAGTGAAGACTCTGAACAGCAGATGAAGAGGTTCCATGAAAAAAAAAAGGAAGAATTTTTAAAAATGCTTTCATCGGATGTGAGCATCACTAGTGAGGCCAGCATCCCAAACAGCTTTGGAGGAGTGAAAAGCCAAGCACAATGCTGTGGGTCTGGACTCTCAGTTAGGTTAACAAGAGAAACTACTTTCCTCAAGAGCCTCCCTGAACATGGGTTTTCACAACAATTGATGATAACTAAAACAATGGTCGTGAAAATAGTTAAATTCTGCAAGACGCTATGGTGGGATGTGAACCTGTGTTTCCCCCACAATCCACTCACCTATGTAAGCCTCAGCTGGTGACTTGCTAGTCCAGCGACATTACCACCAGCTTCCCCATGGGCAAGGAAAACAAAAGTTCCACAATCTCAGGATATAACAGAAAGCGGTTAATTTGTTGCATGCCTCAACTGATTTGCTCGCAGCAGGCTCCCAAAAGCAGGACTGTTTCTACTAGTAGGAGAGTCTAGGACCCCAGGACGTACCCTCAGAGTAAAGGGACACCCCTTTAGAACAGAGATGAGGTGGAATAACTTCAGCCAGAGGGTGGTGAATCTGCAGAACTTATTGCTGCAGAGGGCTGTGGAGGCCAAGTCATTGAATTTATTGAAGACAGATGGGTAGGTTCTTGTTTGCTGAGGGGTTCAGGGTTATTGGGTGAAGGGAGATGGAGAAACAGATCAGCTACAATCGAGTGGTGCGCAGACTTGATGGGCTGAACTGTCTAATTCTGCTCCTGTATCTTATGGTGTTATGATCCCTGTGTCCAGGTGATCTGTTCGTTTATGATGTTGCTGCAGAAATAAAAATGTTCAGGAATCCACACTTGGTGCGACAGGGGTTCTAGTAGTTGTTGGGTCTTTTCTGTCATCCGGAGAGAACAGACAAGATCTTGGCCACAGCAGTGCCCTTTATGACCAACGCTGGACAGTCATAACCTTGATCTTCACACTCAAAAGTCTGGAGTGAAGTTCGAATGCACAACTTTCCAATTCTACAGCACGACTGACTCATTGAGCTACTGCGACAGATGCTCAGCACAAAACAACTAACACATAGCAAATAGGTGGCCCACCAGTATCAAGTTTGAAAGCTGGAGGGATAAAATACAGTTAGCAAGGCAGCATGGTAATAAACTCATTTTCGCTCATCAGAAGAGAGCCAAGTAATCATATGAGGCACTGTTTAAGCAAAGTTTATAACAGCCATACTCACCAATGTAGTGGTCGACAGGTCAATGGAAGGGTTGCAGTATTTCTGATTGAAGACATTTGAAGGTGGAATTCCTGGCACAAATGATGTTGTTGGAAGCCAGAAAGTACTGGGACATTGTGAAACACAGATCTGCCAATAAAGAAAGATGGAGCATTTCAACTGGGAGAAGAGGGAAACAGCCTGTGAAAGTGCTAATTATCCTGTCACATCTTCCACTATTCTGCATGGGTCCTAAGGTACAAGAGCAAGCTCAGGATTAGCTCCGTAATGATAAGATCAGCAATGAAGTTAAAATCCCCTCTCTTGACGTTGCTGTGAAGTTTTTCAGCGATATCTCCATTAAGACAACACAGTAACCGCAAGCACTTTGATCAGAGAAAGGAAAGTTCTCACAAGTCTGGTCCATAACGGACACATAATTAGAAGACTATATCTGAGTGAGACATAGGCAGAGCGTAGTCACAAATTTGGCTCACTTGGAATTCAGTGCAGAGGCTGTAAATGTTTTAAATATGGTTTATTGCAACTTTAAGGTGTGTTAATTATTAGTCAGATTTATCAGTGGAGGTAAGGTTTTATAATTAACTGTAATTATTTTGTTTATTAACATTGGTAAAAAAGTTTTGTTGGCAGTAGCAAAGTTAATAAGTAGTGGAACGGCTTTGACCTCAAGAATGCATAGCCAGTGCCATGTGGGAATTTCAGGATGCTTCCTATAGCCTGGATAATCACTTGTGCAGGGAGTGTCATCAGAAGCAGCAGCTCGAACTCCAGGTTGCGAACTGAAGCAGTAACTGGGGTCACGGCAGTGCCTCAGCGAGACTGACAGCACTCATAGATCTGGTCACCTTGCATCTACCGAGAGTATAAAGGGATAGCAGGAATGGGTGACCATCGGGCAGTTGAAAAAGGAACAAGCAGGCAGTACAGGAGTCCTCCAGATGCATCCCCCCCACCCCAAACGAGGATTCCATTCTGAATTCTGATGAGAATGATTGTTGGTTGAGGCAGTGCAGCCAGAGCCAGGTCTATGGTAATGAATTTTTAAGAGAAAAACTGCATTATGGGCCTTCGCCAGTATTTATTACCCATCTCCAGTTTCCCTTGATAAGGTGATGGTGAATTGTGTCCTTGAACTGCTGCAGTTCACGTGCTGTAGGTAGTTCCACTATACCATCAGGGATGGAATTCCAGGATTTTGACTCAGCAACAGTGAAGAAACGGTGATATATTTCAAAGTCAGGATGGTGAATGGCTTGGAGGGGAACTTGCAGGTGATGTTCTAATGTATCTGCTGCCCTTGTCCTTCTAAATGGAAGTGAAGTGGTCGTCGGTTTGGAAAGTACTGTCCAAGGATCTTTGGTGAATTTCTGCAGTGCACCTTGGAAATAGCACACACTGCTGCTCCTGAGCTTTAGTGGTGGAGGGAGTGGATGTTTGAGCTGTGCAGGAGGAACAAGGAAGAACAGAAGATGACAGTGGTCGGTGATTTGATACTTAGGGGAACAGTTAGTGGTTTCTGCAACCGCAAATGTGAATCCAGGATAGTATTTTGCCTCCCTGGTGACCAGACAGAGAGAGGGAGAGGGTGAACAGCCATCAGTCGTGGCTGACGGTGGAGCCAAAAACATAGGTAGAGAGGCATACCAAAGTGCACAAAAAAATACTGAGAGATGGGTAGCATTGAATAGAGAAAAGCAAGTTAATGGTCTGGTCAGAGTAAGGCAGGACTTAAATGAAATCTAAATCAGGGCTCCTGTGCCTGTAAACGAATGCACGGAATTGGGTGAGGAAGACTGGTGAATCAAAAGGTACAAATTTCCTGGTGGAAATATAATGTTCCGGGTATAATGTTCAAGGGCTTAGACATAGCCCTGGGTGTTAAGTATTCCTGAAACAAGGTGTTCAGGAAAGAACAAAAAAAAAAAATGGAAAAAAAGGTGGTGATAATGTCTATGGAGGTCATACTAACAGAGGAGGAAATTCATTTGTAGAAGGCTTTACAACTGACAAAGAGGAGGAGGTGTCAGATAGGCGATCTGTAGACAGGTTACCAAAACTGGATGAGTTGCGTCCAAAAGATAGCTAGGTAAGCAAGAATGGAAGTTGAACAGGCACTGGCCATAATTTTTCACTCTTCTTTAGGTGGCCTTAGGGGGAGGTGGGGGTTTTCTAAAGAAATTCACCAGGTTGTTTCATGGGGAAAAGGGTTGGCAATATCAAGAACAGCTGAAGAGAGTTTGGGGTTTAATTCATTGGTGTTTTGAAAAGTGAGGGGTGATCTTATTGAAACATACAAGATTCTAAGTGTGGGGAGCTTCACCAGGTAAACGTTAAGAAGATGGCTTCACTACTTGAGCAATCTCAGATGAGGGAACACAGTCACAGAATAAGGAGACACTTATTTAAAACAGACGTGGAGGAATTCCTTCTCCCAGAGGCTAGTGAATATCTGGAATTCTCTACCTTCGAAAGCTATGGAGGCTAGATCACAAAAGTATTTAATAAGGAGGTGGATGGATCGCAGAAATGTCAAGGAGTTAAGAATGATAATGAGAAGGAAAAAGAAAAAAAAAAAGAAACAAAAAAGGGAGAAGTTGAAGCCTGGGGTAGATCAACCATTATAGGATGGTAGGGCAGACTTGAGGCAGAATGGCCTACTTATGCTCCTATTTCTTATGTTCCTTAGGCTCACTGGTGATGCCAGAGGACAGCAGATTTGCAAATGTTTTCAAAAAGAGAGTGTTCAAAGATTATCCAAGGAGAGACAGACAGAGAGAGACAGACAGAGAGAGACAGACAGAGAGAG
>JAHRHZ010000002.1:19540881-19594436 GCA_024137785.1 Ginglymostoma cirratum
GAGAGAGACAGACAGAGAGAGACAGACAGAGAGAGACAGACAGAGAGTCAGTTCACTGTTAGCATTGGAAAACTTCCAGAAAGAGTAATTCAGAAGAAAAAAAAAAATGTAATATTCACATGGGCAAACACGAGCTAATTGAACAAAACCAGCATGGATTTGTTAAAAGAAAATCATGACGGACTAACTTAGTGGGAGCTTGAAGCAGTTTCAGAATGTTAACCAGGGCAATGCAGCTGATGTGGTGTGCACAGACTTCAAAAAGTCATTCTATACAGCGCTGCGCAATCACAGCAAAGTTACAGGTCGTAGAATAAAAGGGACAGTAGCAACATAGATACAAAAGTAAGTGGGGGAATAGGAAACAAAGTAGTGGTCAATGGATGCTTTTCAGGCTGGAGGTTTGCAGCAGGTATTCGCAGGAGTCAGTGTTGAGACCCTTGCTTTTCCTGATATGAACCAGACCTAGGAGATAGGGTACAATTTCAAAACTTGCAAATAAGGAAGAAATTTGGAAGCATCGTAAACAGTGAGGAGGAAAGTGTAGAACTTCAAAAAAGATACAGCAAATTCTTTGGAGTGGGGAGATAGGTGGCAATTGTATTCCAATATGAAGAAACGTGGAATGATTGGTAGAACATAGGGAGGCAGTAAAATAGAGGGTATAACTCAAAAGGGTTGCAGTAGCTAAGGAACTGGAGTCTATATGTACACAAGTTATTAAAAAAAAAGGTGGTGGGGTAGGTGGACGGAGCAATTACTAAAGCAAACGGTATCCTAGCATTTATTAATAAAGGTGCAACTGGACAAAGCAGGGAGATGAAGTTGACCTTAGCTGAAATATTCAATCTAGTTCTGAGCACCAAATTTTAGGAAGGATGTGAAGCATTGGAAGCAGTGCAGATGAGGTTTACAAGGATGGGGAATTTCAGTTATGAATATAGAACAGTCTCAGCTTCTCTGACCTGTTTGCAGAGAAGGTGGCTAAGAGGAGATCTGATGGAAGAAACTCATGAGGGCTCTGGGTTACATATGGAGAAAAATGATCTTTGCAACAATGGTATCAAAAAATGAGAGGGAACAGATGTAAAGTAATTAGTAAAAGCAGGGGAAAAAAAAGTGACATGAGGAAAGAGATAAAAGGTACTGCAGATGCTGGAGAATCCGAGATAACAAGCATGGGGCTGGATGAACACAGCAGGTCAAGCAGCATCATAGGAGCAGGAAAACTTGACGTTTCGGGCCTAAACCCTTCATCAGACATGAGGAAAATCTCTTTTGCAGCAAATAGTTAAGGTATGGAGTGCACTGTGAGTATATGGTGGAGGAAAGTTCAATCAAGGCATTCAAAAGGTACGTGTTCCCTTTCAAATAGCCAAGCAATGTGTGGGGTTACTGGGGAAGGCAGGACAAATGGCATTAGCTCATATGCTCATCTGGAGAGCTGGCACAGGCCAGCTGATGAGCTGAATGGCCTTCTTCTACACAATAAGAATTCTGTGATTCTATACGTATGGTTGTAAAGAGCTCTGCAAGGGCCCTGAGTGCAAGACATTGCATACAACAGAACCTGTCCGTCCTTGTATAGGAATCACAGAAAGTTACCAAGCAGGTACAGCAAGTAATTAGAAGTCAGTTTTTATTACAAAAGAGACTGGAGTATAAAAGAAAGAAAGAAATCCTATTACAGTCATACAGGGCCAATGTTGCTCCGAGTACAGTTTTAGTCTCCTTACCCAAGGAGAAAATTATTGCCCTTGAGGGAGGAGTGCAGTGCAATGAAGGTTCATGAGGCTGGTTCCTGGAATGGAGGAAATTGTCTGATTTGGTCAGATTGGTGAGATTGATTCGACTAGGCCCTTATTCCCTAAAGTTTAGAACAATGAGAGATGGTTTCACAAAAACATCTCAAATTCCTGGAGGGATTGACAGGGTAGATGAGGAGTAATTTCTTCGTCTAAACAGTTGTGGCTCTTTTGCAAATTTGTCTACCTCAAGGACACTTGGGCACTGAGGGGCTTGAGGGATATGGAGGGTCATGTCAAAAAGCTAGATTCAAGGTAGAAAAATCACTCATGACCTCATGGCAAGGTGAGGCACGTTTGAGGGACCACATTTGCTACTCCTATTGCTTGCGCTGCAATGAAGAATCCTCACACAGACAGTACCTGAGTTGTTGGACACTGAAGGCCATTCAGGGCAGAGGCCAGGATGCCTGTCGGAGAGGCACATTTTAGGATGTCGAAGTAGAAGGCATAAGGTTTATCCCTTGGAAGAGAAAGTGCATGTGTTAGGGTGTGGACTTCCGATAAACATTTCTTCATCATCATCATCCCTGGCACAATTGTGGCTATCCTGGGCATCAACTGATCAAAGCAGACATTCGTACCCACCCCCTTAGTCCCATCACCTTGTAAGATCACAGTTTCATAGATACCACGCACCTCCTGTGCAAGCCTCAGGAAGTCACTGGCAAGTTATTTGACTGCAAGGAACATCCTGGAAGCTGCACCCATCATTAACAGGACAGAATTTTCCAGCAACTTCTGATGCTACTGTTCTGTCTTTTCTGCTGCTATCTCAATTCTGAGGAACTAACTCAATATATGCTGTAACCAGCGCAGAGAAATAAGTCTTTTACTTTGAGAAGATGAACAAGGAGAGAAAAATCGGGGTTATAGGAACTGGGGAGTCTAAGTGCATTGAATGGACATGGACATACTTGTAACCAACAGGTCCAGCTGACTCCCACAGCCTACTCCCAACCCCCAATGGTCAGGTGACATAATGCACCTTGAAGCTGCAAAGTCTTTTGGCACCACCTCCCTCTAAAACCCAGCAGAGCTGTTACTTACTCATTACTCCCAACGCCACAGTACATGCCAGTGGAGTTCCTGGGATAGATCACTTCACGTGGATCACCATATAACCAGGCTGGAAAATACCACAAACAAATAAACTCACAGTCAGTGGGAGGCAACAATGGACCTGGACAATAAACTCATCCCAAACATATAGTCAGACTTACCCAAATAAACGGCCAACAGGCTGGTGCCAAATGCAAATGGGAAGGAATATGTGTTTCACAGAAAATTGTGTGCTATTTTGTTCAATCTGTAAAGGCTAGGGACTGATGGTTATAGGAATATATACCCTGGGTGCCAGATTCAGATTCATTCTCACGCTGAGTAACAATTTATCAGCTTACTGTCCAAATGGAGAGCTGAAAGGAATACACTCCATGTAGGTCTAATGTCTTGCACCTAAACTGTGATTATATCTAACTTTTGGGAACCAGAAGACAACACGAGAAGACATTCAAAAGAAATGCGGATGTTGGAAATCAGAGCCCAAAAAAAAGAGACAGTATTGCTGGAAAAGCTCAGCAGGTTTGGCAGCATTTGTGGAGAGAAATCAGAAATAACATTTCAGGTCCAGATTCAAGCTTCAGGTCATTAGGAAGGGTCACCGGACCCGAAACATTAACTCTGATTTCTCTTCAGAGATGCTGCCAGACTTGCTGAGCTTTTCCAGCAATTTCTGTTTTTGTTGCAAGATTATAATCTGTTCGCAGTACAGAACTTAAGTTTTGCTGGGAGCAAAAACATTTTGTCAAAACCTTTCCTCCTGCACTCATCAGGACAATTTGCCAAAGAAAAAAACCAACATAGAGTACAAAATATTGTTTTCCCTTTATGAGAGGGAAAGTGGACACTGGTTGCTAGGAGGTATTGCCATGGAGGATGCATCAAATAACAAATGACTGATAGTTGATGTCAAAGCTTGGTTTTAAATTTTAACCCATGCAGGTTGCATCTGATTAGCTTCTCAGTGCAATGCCCTGAGAGATGAAAATATCATCTATTTCCTTGTGCTGAAATAGGTAGTGTGTGTATGTTTTCTTTTCTCATCTGCATAGAATAGAGCCCCATGTATGAATATAAAGCAATATGCACACGTGCACCACACTATGAACCCATCTGACAATCTAAATTGGCTATCAGTGTAAATCTTCACACACTCGGGATTATTTAGCAAACATCTTATTGCAGAAACACATCTAATGTCGGATGCTGTGGCGTGTTTTCAAAGCATTGTCTGGATGGGTACAGTCAGTTAGTTACTTGCTTGTTGCGAACAGCCATAAGTATGTTATTTGAGATGATCCACCAGTCTTTGGGATGTCCAGTCTGCATATTTGGCATCACACCAGCACCGAAATGCACATACTCTTACTCATGAGAGAGAGACAGGCAGAACATCGTTCTGAATTGATGGCCACACCCTATTGGAGGAAAACTTGCAATTGTCCTGATGGGTGCAAGACAAGATACCATGACAAAAATGTGTCTCTAGCAACACTGAACAGCAAAGAGAACTGAATGCGCACTTAGAAGGAGGAAATAACGAGCAGGACTAAGAGGGTTCCTTTAATTCTCTATACTCCATGACATTTTACCATTTTTATTAAAATTTTATAGTCAGATTCCTTCTTACATGAGAATAAATAACTTCTACACTCGCAAATGTAAATTCCTATGGAAAGTGAATAGCTGCAGTTTAATCTTTCTACCACTGGGGATTATGGAATTAGTGTGACAGGTTTATATAGTTAATTACCATTATAAATTAGACACAGGAATTTTGAATTGGAGTTTTAAAATTGACTGGCAAGGCCTATTGCCTATCTATAATTGGTCTCAAGGTGGTGATGGCGAGCTACCTACTGGAACCACTGCCATCTGAAAGTGTAGTTACGCTGGTGGCAGTTTGGTACAAAACGTGATTTGCCAGGCGAATTCAGAGTGAAGTTAAGAATTAGGTTCATTGCTGTGGGTCTTGAGTCACATTTAGGCCAAACCAAGTAAAGGAAGCAGATTTCCTTCATAAACCAGATAAGTTTTTACAATGATAACAAGGTGTAGAGCTGGACGAACACAGCAGGCCAGGCAGCATCAGAGGAGCAGGAAAGCTGATGTTCCAGGTCTGGACCCTTCTTCAGAAATGGGGAAAGAGGAAGGGGGCTCTGAAATAAAGAGAGAGGGAGGGGGTGGTGATACAAGGTGGATAGTGGAGCGGATAGGTGGGAGAGAAGATGGATAGGTCAAGGAGGTGGGGAAGAAGCTAGTAAAAAAAGGTATGTGCGTAGGAAGTGGGGATGGGGGTTGGCCAGTGAGGTGGGAGGAGCGGATAGGTGGGAAAGAAGACAATGACTAGTTTTACAATGACTAGTTTCAGGATTATTAGCATCAAGAATATTTCTAACTCTGCATTTAATCAAAAATTACAATTAAAAATTTGGAAACAAATTTCTGAGCTGGTGGGGTTGGGTTTGAACTCTTGTTCTCAAGATCAGTTTGCAGTCCTAAAACAGTAATGCGACTACGGCAGCACCATCAAGTCCAAAGGGCCACAGTGCTAACGTGATAGTTTGGAGATAGAGAGGCATTCTGGAGTGCACAAAACAAGGGACAGAGCCTAATTCTCCCCCCAGGAGACAGTCACACTGACCCCATGCTGCAGTTAATAAAAAAGGTCCAAGGCAACATGTTTCAGCCAGGAAATGTTACCACTGTGGGTGAGGGATCCTGGGCGGTTCTCTCAGTACCAGCCCCTTGTACAAACAGAACCACTTTATTTAAAGTTAAAACAAAAAGCAGGATGTCTCAGTGCCACGGATTAACTGGTCCTGGTTGTGTCCTGCTGTGTAAATATATAGACAGGATTCCAAAGATATTTATATTTGTGTCATCAACTTTCACCGAGCTCTGCCTTTGCAGCATTCACAACCCATCAGTCAGTGTAAACACTCACAAAACACTTGGCAAATGCTGTTCTGTGCTTGTTGAAAGTCTAAACAGTGTGGAAATTAAGATTCAGACAACCGGAGTGGGGTAGTGTGCAGTTCTTTCTGGCAATAAAACAATTAATTAATGGTGGTGTTCAACTGTTAAAAGAAAATACAATTGTACAATTCATCTTGTAGACATTAAACAGACTGCTTTGAGCTGGACGACGGCAAGCTTCTTCAGTGTTTTTGGGGCAGTACTCATCCAACAAGCAGGGAGTAAGTCATCACACTCTTGACTTAAGCCTTGTGGATAGGAGACAGGAGATGAGTTAAGCATTTTCGATTCCTAGCCTCTGACCACACAGCAGCATCCACCATATTTAAGTGGTCATCCCAGATCAGTTTCTGGTCAGTCCTGGATTAAGGGACACAGGAATTTTGCAACAAAGTGGACTAGAGGTAGGAGATCAATTGTGATCGGATTGAATGGTGGAACAGAGTGGAAGGGCCGAGTGGTCTCTTCCAGTGTCTATTTCTTAGGTTCTTTTAGATTAAAAAAAGGAATAAATTGTCCTGATGCTCTTTGGGTAGGACTCAGGATGGGAGGGTATAACAGACAACATTCTCACTCTTCCCTGAAGATTAGATCTACTGGATCACCTGCCATCTTAGAACAACAGAGATATGAAAGTCACTCAGTCATGGTGGGAAAGGTTGGGGTGGAGGGGGAGAACTCCTTCCTGAGATAAACAGAGGCCACTGGGTGGGGGGGTTAAAAATAAGAAAATAATCCTGGCAACAGTGACTGAGGAAGACAAAATTAAACTGAATTTGATACTTACCCAAGATCCCCACGATCATGTAACCCACAACGAAGGCCATAAACAGCACGCAGCAGAGGATGTCCGTGCAACTCCTGCAGGGAAAAGATGGACGGGGGTTCTTCTGAGTCCACAACCAGAAATAAGCATCAACAAATGAAATGAAGGCACATTGCCCAGACAGCACTGATCCTCAACTACCTCCAGTGCCCTTGGATGGTGCCAAATCACTTTTTTTTATTCATTCGTGAGATATGGGTATTACTGGCTAGTCCAGCATTTATTGGCCAGAGCACAGTTAGGAGTCAACCACATTGCTGTGGGTCTGGAGTCACAAGTATGCCAGAACAGGCAAGGATGGCAGTATCCTTCCCTAAAGGGCATTAGTGAGCCAGTTGGGTTTTTCCCTGACAATTGACAATAGATTTGTAGTCATTGCAAGACTCCTAATTCCAGATTTTAATTTGGTTCAAATTCCACCATCTGCCATGGTAGGATTCAAACTCCAGTCCTCAGAACATGATCAGGGTCTCTGGATTAGCAGTCCAGTGACAATACCCCTAAGCCGTTGCCTCACCCTTAATGTAAGCCCAAGGTGCTGTCCTTCCCAGTGTAAAGTGAACCATTTGTAAGGAATTTAAGATAGTTTATTAAGTTTAAGATTCAGCAGTTTACATGAAACATTACATAAATCAGACAGAAAACATATCCAACTGTAATGGGATCAACTTTACAAATTTAAAAGAGGTCTCAATAAATCAGGTTATGATCATTTATTTCATGCATAGATGCAGGGTGGTAAACTTCATATCATGAAGTGTAAAGCTCACTCTTGTGGGTAACCAAACATCTTCGAGCTTTATACAGATTATAGCACAAGTACTACAATTCCTACACTTCGACGTCCACGTCTCATGTTATCTTGGCTTTTCCAGTCTTTTTCACAGACGTAGTCTGTTCTTTTACCCAAAGCTCTGAAAGCAAGGCTTATAGCTAGAAGCCAATAAGACAATTGGAAAATCTCACTTGTCAATCGTCTCTCCGCACTAGCTTTGCTTGTTACAGGCAATAGGGGCTAAAGCTTTAACCCCGACATGATGGCTTAGTTATTAGCACTGCTGCCTCACAGCACCAGGGACCTGGGTTCAATTCCACCCTTGCGCAAACTCCACACAGACACCCAATCTCCACATGCCTGTGTGGGTTTCCTCTGGGTGCTCTGGTTTCCTCTCACAGTCCAAAGATGTATAGACTAGGTGGATTGGCTGAACTAAATTGCCTATAGTGTTCAGGGATGTGTAGATTAGGTGCGTGTAGGGAGATGGGACTGAGTGGGATGCTCTGAGGGTTGGTGGGGACTTGTTGGGCCACAGAAAAGTCAGCCTTCCTGCTCCTCTAATGCTGCTTGGCCTGCTGTGTTCATCCAGGTCTACACTGTTATCTCATGATAAATCAAGGATGGGGTTTACTGATAGAGAACAAAATAAAGTAGCTCCACAGAATGTCTTGGTCGCATTAAAATAGTGAAAGCAGAGTCCTCCTCTCTGGCCATGTCATTCAAAAGCTCTTCCGAGCTTTCCTCCTCCTTTTCTGGTTCATCTTCCATCTGAAGATGTCAGCTGCCTTAAGTACTGTCACTTGAGGACTGCCCTGGACTCTGAGCACGTTCTGATATACACTATTTCCAAGATCTGGCTGTTTACATTGTGTTAGCCACATGATCAAATCCTCCCAGCCAGCGGGCACAGGACAACTGGTCGCAACATTAAAAAAGCTGTTCCTCCCCTGCTCAACCTCCGCTCCCCCACCCAACCCCAAGCTTGGTGCCAACTTCCATTATGTATGAATGAACAGACCCCTTTGTTTTCCCTAGATAACTTGGTGAACTGGGCTTCAGAGGTATGAAAATCTTCATAACCTCTATCTTCAATATGCCTCTCGTCTTTGTTGGAGATGGTTTACGTTTGGACATACAGAAGAGTTCAAAGCTTTCAGCTAAATTTTTAAAGAGTTTCAAAAACTTGGCAAAAGGAAAAATAAGTGCCTTAATTCCTCGCACCAGGGCCCCTGACAGGGGCAGCACAGCCTAACCTCCAGACAGGTGCCTTGCTTCAGCACAATCAAAAAAAAAATGAAAAAGCAAAAAATGTTGCAGATATTGAAAAACCAAAGACAAAAAACAAAAAGTCTTTAAGATGCTGGAAATTCTCAAGTCAGGCAACACCACTGGAGCGAGAAACAAATTTAAACATGTCAGGTTGAGCTGACCTTTCATTAAAACTCAGGTGTATTTCGAGCAGGTTTTGTTTCAGTGTCACAATTGGAAAATTCATTTTCCTCACAGGCAAAGACACAAAGTGAATACTTGGCCAGAATACAATTTTGGCCTGGCTCACTTCAACCTGCCACAATGCCTATTTGAAACGGACTTCACAAGGTGAATAAAAATCAGGAAAATGCTGTGTGGTGAACAGTTTTACATAGAACAAATCCCATGCATTTATAAATAACATTGCATCGTACATGGGCTGCACCCGATTGGTGATTAAGAAGACGGTCCCTTCACTCCCAGTTTATAAACACCTTTCCCATAACTGGTTTCTTTACAAAAATGCCGAATGTGCCTCGAAAAGGGAACACTTCCATTTACATGCTGAGCCACAGGATAATTGCATTTAAAAAGCATCTGGAGTTAAAACAATCCTCAGGTGCATCGCAGGAGCAAAAACAAAAAACAGTTCAAAAGCAAGCCACACAAGACTATATTAGAATAGGCTGACAAAAGCCTGATCAGTTTAACCACTGACCAAGGGCCCTAAATGCTCTGCACAGTCACTTATACCCTTCTAATATCTAGGAAGCTGAATCTTTGTTTGAGGGGAAGTGGGAGGGAGGTTCTGTGTGCAGAGAGTGAGAAAAGTGGAAAACAAATAGAAGTAAAAGTAAATTGAAAAGATAAAGCAGCTACAGAGCACAAAAAAAAGACCATCATGCCCTGCCCATTCTAATCACATTATTGTAACCTATTAAAACTGGGAAACATTAATAGATTAAGAAATGCTGTCCTGTAGAAAATACATAGTTGAAGGAAAGAACAAACACTAATTTTCATAGACTTGAGCATTTTGATCTTCACAGACACACATCTCCTAACCTAATAATCTTAAGCTTCAGACTGCTCCCATTTATAGAAGTCCCAGGTGAATCCCCAGTTTAAGCATACACTTAAAAACAACTCATATTCAATAAACAAGTTTCAGAAAGTTAATGAAAGTGATGCAATCAAAGAATGGCCTCCTTCTGTGCTGTGATAACAAGCATGGGGCTGGATGAACACAGCAGGTCAAGCAGCATCATAGGAGCAGGAAAACTTGACGTTTCAGGCCTAAACCCTTCATCAGAAATGGGGGAGGGGAAGAGGGTTCTGAAATAAATAGGGAGAGAGGGGGAGGCGGATAGAGGATGGATAGAGGAGAGGATAGGTGGAGAGGAGGCATCTCGACCGTGTCTCCCACATTTCCCAGAACACCTCCCTCACGCCCCGTCCCCGCAATAATAACCAAAAAAGAATCCCCCTCGTCCTCACATACCACCCCACCAACCTCCCGATCCAACGCATCATCCTCCGACACTTCCGCCATCTGCAATCAGACCCCACCACCAAAGACATTTTTCCCTCCCCACCCTTATCTGCCTTCTGGAGGGACCACTCCCTCCGCGACTCCCTTGTCCGCTCCACACTCCCCTCCAGCCCCACCACACCTGGCACTTTTCCCTGCAACCGCAGGAAGTGCTACACCTGCCCCTACACCACCTCCCTCACCCCAATCCCAGGCCCCAAGAAGACTTTCCACATCAGGCAGATGTTCACCTGCACATCTGCCAATGTGGTATACTGCATCCACTGTACACGTTGTGGCTTCCTCTACATTGGGGAAACCAAGCGGAGGCTTGGGGACCGCTTTGCAGAACACCTGCTCTCGGTTCGCAACAAACAACTGCACCTCCCAGTCGCGAACCATTTCAACTCCCCCTCCCATTCCTCAGATGACATGTCCATCCTGGGCCTCCTGCAATGCCACAGTGATGCCACCCGAAGGCTGCAGTAACAGCAAATCATATTCAGCCTGGGAACCCTGCAGCCCAATGGCATCAATGTGGACTTCACAAGCTTCAAAATCTCCCCTCCCCGAACCGCATCCCAAAACCAGCCCAGCTCATCTCCAACTCCCTAACCTGTTTTTCCTCTCACCTATCCCCTCCTCCCACCTCAAGCCACACCCCCATCTCCCATCTACTAACATCATCCCGCCCCCTTGACCTGTCCGTCCTCCCTGGACTGACCTATCTCCTCCCTACCCCACTACCTACACTCACCTTTACTGGCTCCATCTCCGCCTCTTCGACTTGTCTGCCTCCTCTCCACCTATCCTCTCCTCTATCCATCCTCTATCCGCCTCCCCCTCTCTCCCTATTTATTTCAGAACTCTCTTCCCCTCCCCCATTTCTGATGAAGGGTTTAGGCCCGAAACGTCAAGTTTTCCTGCTCCTATGCTGCTGCTTGACCTGCTGTGTTCATCCAGCCCCATGCTTGTTATCTCTGATTCTCCAGCATCTGCAATACCTTTTATCTCCTTCTGTGCTGTGACCATTTGACCTGCTATGCCAGCCCTAGTTCTCTCAAGGAACAATTCACATATTGGCACTTCCCTGCCTTCTCCTCGCAATCTTCTTTTTCTGATAACAATCTAATTACCTCTCGAATGACTCAGTTTAAGCTGCTTCCAGCACAACCTCCGGCAGCACAGTCCAGAACCTAAAACCCTCACTGCAATACCTTAAATCTGTTCCCTTCCACTACTGGGAACATTTGCTACACCCCCTGTCAACTGTTCAAGGTTTTGAACAACTCTAGCAAAACTCCGATCAACTGAAAGCATTCCCACGTTCTCCAACCTCTCAATCTAACTGACCTTCCTCATCTGTGGGACAATTCCCATGAACCCATTCTGCACTGGCTTCAAGCTTTCACATCATTCTTCAAGCGCGGTGCCCAGAACTGGATGGTATGCACTAGAGGCCAAACCTGTGCTTTATACACGTCTAACATAAGCCACCTTTCCTCTTGCACTCTAAACCCCTACTGATAAAAGCCTAGGTCAGTGCTGCCTGACCTTCTGCCAAATGGGACCCTATTTCTAGGCTTGAAAATTGTCATGGGTCTGTTCCAGCAGGAGCTTGACCGAATGTTATCTTGCATTTTCACTTGGGACCCCAAACTGCACTTTGGGAAACTCTGATCGTATGAAGCTGTCTGTTTTGTTAAATTCTCCTGCAACCCGACAGACCACCTTTGATGACTTCTGTATGTGATTCATTGCCCCCTCAACCAGCTCCCCATCCCTACACACCAACCAAATCCAGAAAACTGAAATTTACAGGAGTATGTTTAGAAGCTGTGGGAACTTCCCAGTCTTGGTGCCTAGTTATGTGTTTCAGAAAACTGTCCGATCAGGACACACCAATTAATTTCCCAGGGAACACCATTGGTACAGGCCTGGAAGCAAGTATAGGATCATACAGTACAGAAGAGGCCCTTCAGCCCATTGATTCTGTACTGACAAATATGGCTAAAATCTACACTGGTCTCACTTTCCAGCACTTGGCCTAAAGCTTCGACTGTTATGACTCAAAAGTTCTCATCAAGTGCTCGTCCAAGCACTTTTTAAAAAAAGACTGGTGTTTCCTATCTCAACTGCCCTTCCAGGTTGTGTATTCCAAACCCTCACCACCCACTTGGTGAACAAAAGAATTCCTCAAATCCCCTCTAAACCTCTTGCCTTTCACCTTAAAATTATGTCCCCTTGCATTAGGATACATGATACCTTGGGCACATGAATTGAAGTGTGTGTAGCATTCGAGTGTCAACCCTGTTCAAATCGCACGAGGGCAAAAATCAAGAAGTGGAACTTGATCACCTTGGGACATTTGCAAACTCAGTCAGTGTCTCGGATCTCACCAAGTCTCCAAGAATTAAAAACTAACTTACAAGCAATGAAGGATAAATAGCTCATTTGGACATTAACCGGTGTTTCTCAATAGTCTGCAGTTTTGGAATCAATATTTAATGAAGGATATACTTGCATCGGAGTGAAGGCTCACTAGATTGATTTGACAGATGGGAGACAGGATTACATTCATAAAGTCATAGAGATCTTCAGCAAAGGGAAAGTGTCTGTTCAGCCCATTGCATCCATAGTTGAAAACTACCCAACTACAATGTTCTACAATGGAAATTGGGTCATTAGTCAGAGAGAATAGGAATTGCAGATGCTGGACAATCTGAGATAACAAGGTGTAGAGCTGGATGAACACAACAGGCCAAGCAGCATCAGAGGAGCAGGAAAGCTTGATGTTTCGGGCCTTGACCCTTCATCAGAAATCATTTCTGATGAAGGGTCTAGGCCCGAAACGTCAAGCTTTTTGCTCCTATGCTGCTGCTTGGCCTGCTGTGTTCATCCAGCTCCACACCTTGCTATCTTGGGGTCATTAGTCTGTGGAGTTTACAAGAATGGGAGGTGCATTGCACAAAATATGCAAGATTCTGACGAGATTCAATAGGGTAGACATTGAGGGGTAATTTCTTCTTGTCGGAGAAGCTAAAGGACAGAGATTAAGGGTTTGCCATGCAAAAAGTTTGTGACTTTGGGATTATTTACCCCAGAGCTGCGGAGACAGTATATGCTTTTAATCTTACCTGTTTTTGATTGGGCCCTTGAAAGTCGGATCATATTTGGCTGGTTCCCCTGGTAACAAAATGGAAACAAGGGTCAGAGCAGCCTGCGATTCAGCTACTAGTTACAAACACAACAGTGTTCCACACCCTGCACCACTCATCCTCCCCTCACAACAACCTTCCCACCAAACTCCTCCCCCACCTCCCAACACCCAACAGCCCCTGCCTCAGGGGTTTAAAGTTACAACGGGTCAAACAAACCAAAAAGTTCTCACAGAAAGGTGCAAGCGAAACAGTGATATCGCCGTTGAGTATTTCGACTTTGCTTACATTAACTGGGATCGCCTTAGCGTGAAACAATTAGATGGGGGTGGAAATTCCAAAGTGCATCCAGGAGAGCTTTTTGTGCTGGTTTGTATATATAGTGCTACTAGAGAGGAGGACAGAGCTAGACCTAATCCTAGGGGATGAAGTCAGCCAAGTGGTTGAGGTTTCAGTGGGTGAGCATTTTGGGGATAGTTGTCATAACTCTAAAGTTCAAAGTCATTATGGAAAGGAATAAGAAAACTGCAGAAGTTTTTTTTTCTTTATTCATTAACAGGATGTGGGCATCACTGGCTAGGCAGCATTTATTGCCCATCCCTAATTGCCAGAGGGCAGTTCAGAGTCAGCTACATTGCTGTGGGTCTGGAGTCACATATAGGCCAGACCAGGTGAGGATGACAGTTTTCTTCCCTAAAAAGGGCATTAGTGAACCAGATGGGTATTTCCGAAAATCAACAATGGATTCATGGTCATTGTTACATTCTTAATTCCAGATGTTTTATTGAATTCAAATTCCATCATTGCCGTTGTGGGATTTGAACCTGGGTCCCAGAAATGTTATCTGGGTCTCTGAATTAATAGTCCAGCGATAATATTACTAGGCCATCGCCTCCCAGTGTCTAAACAGGAGTGGGGGGAGGTGGTGAGACCAAATTCGATATCATTACACAGGATCTGGTAATGAGACTAGGAGCAGCTCCTTGCAGATAAATCTACATTTGCAAAGTCAGAATCTTTAGAAGTAAAATAGCAAGAATTCAGGGTCAGAATGTTCCTCAAAAGAGTGAGTGAAGGACAAGGAGAGCAAGTCCAAGGAACCCTGGATGTCAAGGAATATTGACAGTTTGACAAAGAGAAAAAGAGGAAGATAAATAAGGCATTTGTTAGACCACAGACTGAATGCTGGGTGCAGTTCTGGTTGCCACACTATTGGAAGGATGTGATTGCATGAGAATGTGGAGGAAATTCACCAGGATGGCACCGGAGATGAAAAACGTCAGTTCTGAAAAGAGATAAAACAGAGATAACAAGCATGGGGCTGGATGAACACAGCAGGTCAAGCAGCATCATAGGAGCAGGAAAACTTGACGTTTTGGGCCTAAACCCGATTTGTTTTCCTTGGAGGAGGCGGCAGCCAAGTGGCAATCTGACTGCGGTATACAAAATTATGAGAGGTATAGACAGAGTAGACCATGAGCATCTGAGATGTGTCTAAGAGCAGAGGGCAGAGGTTTAATGTGAGGAGCAAGTGGTTTAGAGGAGATTGGAGAGAACAAAAATTTCACACATCACACAAAAGGGTGGCAGAAATATGGAACATGAGGCCTGAGAGGGTGGTGAAGGCAGGTACTCAAGACCTAAGTAGTATCTTGTTGAGCACTTAAAATGCCAGGGCATTGAAGCTATGAAATCAAGTACAGGCATAAGGGATTAATGTATTTTGGCATTTGTTAGTCAGCATAGACATGGTGGGCTGAAGGGCCTGTTTCTATGCTGTATGACTATGACTCTGAGGAATGGCAGCTGGTAACTTGATAAAGGATGTTCCGATTTTAGAAAAATTAGATGAGAAGTACACCATCAGCATTCCAACAAAAAAAAACCAATCAAGTTTCTGGTACTGAAACTGGATTAATGTTTACTTAAATACTTAGAAAATGGATTTCAATTTCAGATAAAGAGGCTGCACATTTAAAAAGGAGAGGAACAACACCAATCTTTGTCAGAAGTTACAAAATTAATACGTAGACCTGGCAATGTGGAAAATTGCCCAGATATGCCACATCTGCAAGACAACTCCAATGAAATCAATTACTGCCCCTGTTCACTCTCAGTAATCAGCAAGGTGTCACCAATAGTGCTATTGAGTAGCATTTAAAATCAGCAATAACCTGCTCAATGACAGTCAGTTTAAATTCAACCAGGTCTGCAGAGCTCCGAGAAGTGAACTCAAGGGCAGGGCAGGTGAGGTGGTGGTGGTGGAGAAGAGAGAGAGGGAGGGAGAGAGGGAGAGAGAGAGACTGCCATCAACATCAAAGACAGCATTTCACCAAGAGGTCCAAAGGACACCAGCAAAACTGAAATCATGGGAATTGGTGGGGGGTTGGAAATTCTGCCACTGGTTGGAATCATCTCTAGTAAGTGAGAAGATAGTTGTGGTTGTTTGAGGTCAGTTATCTTAGCTTCAGGACATCTCTGCAGGAGTTCCTTAGGATAGTGCCCTACACCCAAACATCTTCAGCTACTTCAGCACTGACCTTCCCTCCACCTAACAGGTTAGAAGTGGGGATGTTCAGCACCATTCGTGACTCCTCAGGTATTAAAAACAATCCACGTTCAAATGCAGCAACTGGAAGTCAGAGTTGCGCTCAGAGTTAAAAAGGATCCATTCTGCAAAGGACTCAAATAATACACATTTGATCACCCCGAGGAGGAGGCCAGTTCACGAACAAACTGAAATCAAAACTGGTGCAGACGAATCACTGTTTCATTTGGAATGTCTGTTTAGGTTCTTGGAGATGAGAAGAGATGAAATGTTGCATTTCAAAGGTGCCATGGGCAAAGTTTAGGCATGAGAGAGGAGTGCATGAAGCTTCTACCCACTGTTACTTGCTCACAAGATTCAATAACCAATCGGTTATATGAGACTTCCCCCTTTTAACAACATGCTGTCTTTTTGTTAATTCTACTCTGTCCAAGACCAGGTTTGCTGAAGCCGACAGCACCACCAACAAATTGGAGGTCAGCTAAACCAGAACAGGCCAGAGACAAAAAGCCAGGACTAGCCTAAATCTCTGGACCAGAGTATAAATGTAGGGTCAGTAAGAATTAGGGTTCAATAGCAGGGAGGAAAGCACAGCTTGTAACATGGGGAGAGATTAACCATGATCTCATCGAATTGCGGAGCAGACTCAAATGGGCCAAATGACCTACTTCTACTCTGGTCTAAGATGGTGGCAAATTGGTAATGACACTGTACTAGTAATCCAGAGGACATGATTAATCTTCTCAGGAAATAGGGTTCAAATCTCACCATTTTTGGAATTAACATTCAGATAAATAAATCTGGAGCTAGCCTCAGTCCACTTGAATGGCATATTATCCACCACCCTCAATGATCACTTCCCATAGCACCAATATACAATGCTAGCAGAGTCTACCACATCGAAGCTACATCGCAGCAATTCACCAAGCATCCTTTGATTGCACCAACCTACCATCTAGAAGGACAAGGACAGCAAATACATGGGGAACACCACTACCTGCATGTTCTCCAAGTAACTCACCATCCTGGACTTGGAAATATGTCACTGCCCCTTGATTGTTCTTGTATCAAAAACTCTCAAACTCCCACCCTAATGGAGTCTATCTTCAGCATAGTTCAAGAAGGCAACTCACCACCACCTTCAAGGGCAACTAGGGATGGGCAATAAGTGATGGCCCAGCTAACAATGCTCACTTCCCATGAATGCAGTTTTTTGAAACTACATTGCAATTCTATTACTGTCACTGGGTCAAAAACGTGGAACTCCTTCCCTAACAGCACAGTGGGTGTTTCAATATCCCAAGGACTGCAGTGGTTTGAGAAGGGAGCCCACTTTCTCCAGAGCAATTAGGAATGGGCAACAAATGCTGGCTCAGACAGTGATGCTCAGATCCCACAAACAAATAAAGTGAAAACAGGAGGAGGTCATTTGACAATTCAAATTGTAGTTGATCTCTATTGCAATTCCATGCTCAAAACCCTTCCTTTCAAAATTAAATTCATTTAGCTCAGTCTCAAGAATTTCAAATTGCACAGATCTCCTCCTTCAATCATCTACCCACTTTCTCAACAGCATCTGAGCTCCTATGTGCAGGATGCTGTGTATATAAAACATTATCTGAGCGATCAGTGACTGTGACATGAGGATAATGATTCATGAACCATGAACACAGTCAGAAGGTACCTAACTCACCTTCTACAGCCTAACACTCTGATCACTCATTGCAAAGAGCAGATCTTAGCAGCACACTCCTCACTGCTAAAATGATATTGGGATACTCTAAGACAAAGGAAAAGAAGCAAGCCATTGTTTGTTGTTCTCACCCTACTGTTGTTCTCCCATTGAAATGGGATCATAGCTTATCCAATAATGCTCAACTCCACTTTCCTGCCCTATCCTCATAACCCTCGATTCCCTTACTGATTAAAAGTTGGTCGGTCTCAGCCTTGAATATACTTGATGTCCAGCCTTGAAGACCTCTGCACTAAAGAATTACACAGATTCACCACTCCAAGAGAAGAAATTCCTCCTCATTTCTGTCCGAACTGGATGACCCTTTACTCTAAGATTATACTAGACACTCCCACAAGGGAGAAACAATCTTTACGAACCTACCCTATCAAGTGACCTAAGATTCTGTTTTTCCAGTAAGGTCACCTGTCATTCTTATACATGTTGGAATGTACAAGCCCAGCCTACTCATCTTTCCTCATTAGATAATGCCCCAAAGCCAGGATCAACCAAGTGAACCTTCTCTGGGCTGCCTCCAATTCCAGAGGATCTTTCCTTAGATAAGGAGACCAAAAACTGTTCAAGGATTCTAGGTGTGGTCTGGCTAGTGTCTGGTATAGTTTTAACAAAGTATCGTTCTACTCCAAGCAGCTTTATTCCTCCTGACACCACCCCCCCTGCCAAATATGGGCTGTGGGCAAGTTCTGCATTTGTGGTTCATCCCTATTTGCCCTAGAGAGCAGTTAAGAGTCAAGCACATTGCCTTTGGTCACACGTAGGCCATACTGGGGTAAGGATGTTATCCCAACAAATTGATGACCACTTAATTGCTCCTGGAGTGAAATTTTCATTCCAGATGTATCCTGGAATTATTTAAATTTCTTGATGGGATTTGAAACCATAACCCGAGAGCATTAGTTAATCCTGAGGCCAAGACTAACCCAAAAGGCATTACAATCACACCAGCTCAAACTAAGGCTTGTTTGCTCACCATTTCAGTCCAGTCTTCAATCTTCCTTCACTATGAACAGCGAATGAGGAAAAATCATTTTGCGCATTAAAGGTCATTGGAATATACTGATTGGAATTTAGAAGAATGGGGTGGGTGGGGGCAGAGTCTTATGAAAGGAACAGATGAGATAGAAGCAGGGAGGTGGTTTTCATTGGCAGGGGAAACTAGAGCTGGGAGCAGAGCCTCAGAATAAGGGGGACCAGATTTAGGACTGAGTTGGAGGAGGAACTTCTTCACCCAAAGGGTTGCAAAGCTGTGGAACTCCCTGCCCAGTGAAGCAGTTGAGGCTACCTCATTGAATGTTTTTAAGGCAGATGGTAAATAGACTTTTGAACAGTAAAGGAATTAAGGGTTTATGGAGAATGGGCAGGTAAGTGGAGCACAGTCCACAGCAAGATCAGCTGTGATCTTATTGAATGGTGCAGCAGTACTCCTGTTCCTATTCCTTATTTTTAAATCTGTCCCTTCTACTAATCCTCTGTATTAAAATCAGTACCAATTACAGCAGCACTGCTCCCACCCCCAACACTAATAACAGATTTGCCCCAGATCACAACATTAGACAGATTGAAAATTGACAGGATGAAATAGGTGCAAACAATTACTTCCTCATCAACCACCAAAAGCTAAGAAAGCATTTCAGTGCGCAGTCAGATAACAGAAGCTCAGTTGGATTGTACACAGTTCACAGCCCACAGGGACTGGAGCTGCCCCTTCAGGGAATTGAAGAACAGATGGTGCAGCACACAATAAATCTCAACTCACCTCATCAGTAAAACAGAGCACCGCGGTTTACCAAACAGACAACAGCATCACAACCCTGGGCAAACACCAACAAAAGAACGACACTAGCTCCCTGTCCCAGGAGCACAACATTCTCCCACCAATCTACATCCGAACTACAGAACTCCAGACCTTTCCTTCCTTTCACCACCAACTCAAGCCAAGCCAGGAGCAGAGCTCTTTGCCAACCCTGCCCCCAACTCCAACTCTGCCGATAAAACACAATAACCATCTAGTGAGCCAGAATACCATTCAGACTTAATGTCATAGAACACGTTCGGAGGAACTGTAGCTTGTAATTCTTAGACATGACGCCTCACTCACTGCATTTTAACAGTTACTCTTGACAGAGCAGTGGCTGGCCAAATATGGATGAAGCTTCAAGGTAGGATCCCCGGAAGATCAAATGTTTCCAATATCCATGACTCAAGATGAAATGCAAATCACAATTCGAAAGAGGGGTTTAATTTTTTTAAAAAAATGCGTCCATCAGGCTCTTAGAGACTTATATGTCATGAAGGTAAACCTCAACAAGATCACTGATGCCACTGTAAAGCAGACCTTCCTCATGCAAGATTGAGGGAGTGCTGCACTGTTAAGTCATAATCCTGTTTCCCTCTCTGGTGGATGTAAAACACACCAAGGCAGTGATTCGAAGAGAAGGTGGAAACGCAGACTTGAGGTTACAAGAATAATCAGTCACAGTGGGTTCTTGCGGTGCAGTGATTGTGTTTCTGCCTCTGAACCAGGAGACCTGATGTATAACATCAGTCATTACTTTATTGAATGGCTAAGCAAGCCTGATGGGCTGAATGGTCTACTGCTGCTCCTTTTTCACAAGAACATAAGAAACAGGTGGTGGTATGGACCATTCAGCCTCAAATCCGCCCACCTTTCTACTGGATCATGGCTAATCTACCCTAGGCGTCCATTCCTCTTTTATGCCAGTTCAGCAGAGCTCTCAACTCTCGATATTTCAAAAATCTACACACCTTTTTTCAAATGCTTTCAGTGGTCTAGCCTCCACAACTCTGAGGTAGCGAATTCCAGGCAGACATTTGCTAACCCTCTCTGGGAAAAGAAATTTCTTTGCATCTCAGTTTTAAAGGGGTGTCCCTTTATTCTGTGACAATGTCCTGGAATTGACATTATCTCACCAATGGAAACTTCTTCCCAACATTTATTCTGTCAAACTACCCCTCAGAAATTTGTATATTGTTGTTTCATTAAGATCACCTCTCGCTTTTCACACGTTTGTAAGAGCACAGGGACTGTCTGCAGACGGTAGTCAACATTTATCCCTTAATCTACATTACATTGCTGCTATAGGAGTTGGTTGCCCACAAATTACCGACCACATTGCAACACAACCTGACAACAGCTCACAAAGCTTTTCATTGGCTGGAACTTGCTTGGGTGTCGAGCTCAGGAAAGCCACTACTGGCATGCTAATTCTTCCTCGCAAATGATTCAAAATGAGTGCTGCACCTTGCGAGCAACACAAAACGGCGCGTACTGACACGCGTGGACTTGTGCATTCACGCTGGGCAGTGACTCCTTTAGAAATTCAAGTCAAGGGAAGCTTTCCGAGACATGCTTCTGGTTTAAAAATTAATCGGAACAAATCGGGTCTACTGTTACCCTTAGAAGCAGGTATGCAGAATGACAGTGCAGTTCCGCAAGGCTGCTCAATTAACAACGACAGCGGTTGCACTCAATGAGAGAGCTCAAGTGTTAGCAGGGATCAAAATACAGCGAGGTTAACTCTCAGATAGGGGAAAGACTGCGCGCACAAGCAAAACCCGCAGTCAACACTATTCAACAACAGATGAAAGCGCACACGTTTCCTACTCAGAATTTGGACACATCAAAAGGCATAAGGGGGAGGTCATTCGGCGATTGTAGCAGGCCTGACCACAGCCTCCACTCCATGTTGCTGCCTTTCCCTGCTTTACAGCAGCAGGCTGAGGGAGAGAATCTAAGAGGTTTAGGGAAGGAATTCCAGTGCTTGGGGTGGAGACTGTAGCCCCGGATGACAATCGCAATGCAACATCTTTCAGATGAGTTGTCAAAAAAAAAGGTCCTGACTGCTCTCTTGCGTGGAGACAAGATCCCACGTTACCTTTCAAGAAAGAGCAAGTTTTGATTTATTGTCACATTCACCTAGATACATTGAAAAGCGTTGCTTTACGTGCAGATCATAATATACGAAGATAGAGTGATAGAACCAGGTTACGGCTGCAAAGGTGCAAAAAGAAAACAAGAACAACATTAGATTTGAAATTTGAGAGGTCCATCGAATAGCAATAGGGGAGGAGTCGTCAGTATGGACAGCAGATGGTGGAAGCTAGAGTCAATAAAATGTGGTGCTGGAAAAGCACAGCAGGTCAGACAGCATCTCAGGTGCAGCAAAGTCAACATTGAGTCCTGACAAAAAGTTGCACCCAATGAGGAAGAAGCTGTTCTTGAACCTGTTGGCACTCGTGTTTAAGCTTTTGTCTGCTCAGCCTGTTGGAAGACGCTGGAAGATAGTAATAACTGGGTGGGAATGGTCTTTGATGATGTTGACTGCCTTTCAGAGGCAGCCAGAAATGCAGATGGAATCATTGGATGGGAGGTTGGCTTGTGTGATGGACTGGGCTGTGTTCACAATTCTCCATAGTTTCTTACAGTCCTGGGCAGAGCAGTTGCCGTACCAAGCCCTGATGCACCATAGAATGCATTCTATGGTGCATGTATAAAAAGTTAGAGAGAGTCCTTACAGGCAAGCTGAATTTCCTTAGCCTCCTGAGGAAGTAGAAGTAGTAGTAGTGCCTTCTTGACCGTTGCTGCAACGTGGGTGGTCTAGGACAGATTGTTGGTTATCATCACACCTAGGAACTTGGCGCTCTCAACCATTTCCACCTCACCTCCATTGATGTTGGTAGGCCTATATCCTATATGGAGAACTATCCCCAGTGTCCTGGCCAATCTATATCCTGCAATCCTTCATCTCCTTTCCTAACAGCACTCTGGGTGTACCTACACCCCAAAAGCTGCAGTCATTCAAAGCAACAGGCCTCCATCACCTCCTCATGAGCAATGGGAGATGGGTGATAAGTGCTGGCCTAACCAGTGTGCCCACATCCTTCAAAATATTTTTTAAAAAAACAAAAAAAAAACCAAGGATTATCTGGTCATCATCATGGTGGCTCAGTGGTTAGCGCTGCTGCCTCACAGCAGCAGGGACTCTGGTTCAATTCTACCCGCAGACAGCTGTGTGGAGTTTGCACATTGTGTCTGTGTGGGTTTCCTCTGGGTGCTCTGGTTTCCTCCTGTAGTCCAAACGTGCAGGTTAGGTGGTTTGGTCATGCTAATGGTTGTCCATAGTGTACAGGGATAGGTGAATTGGCCATGGGAAATGCAGGCTTAGAGGGATAGAGTAGGAAGCATCAATCTGGTTGGGATGCTCTGAGGCTTGGTGTGGATTCGATGGGATTAATGGCCTACTTCCATACTGTAGAGATTCTGTAAATCAAAATCACAACTGCTGTTTGTGGACTTCCTACATTACATTTTGGAAAGACATCAAAAGGTGTACAAGTCTATCTTTCTAGTGAACATTACATTTCCCAGTTCTGGATTCATGTTAAAATTCCTTGGCACAAATACAGAAGAGGGCTGTAGAATCTCAGCCTGAAGAGAGAAACAAGTGGTTAACTCAGAGTCCTGAAGAAGGGCAACACCCGAAATGGTAACTTCTCCTCCAGATGCTGCCTGGCTTGCTAGGTTTTTCCAGCACCTGCAGTTTTTTTTTGTTTTGGACCCTGGTTAACATTTTCCATCTGGTATGACTTTTCTTCAGAATTTTTCTGGCATTTGGTTTTATATCTTGAGCATCCCTGTGGATTATACCTTAAGTCTGTGGTAGTACCTGCTTTCTGAGGCATTCATGCAGGAAGTATAGTTGTTCACGGGTCATGCTCAGACAGATGGCATTTGTCTCCCATCTGTAGGTCAGTTTGAGGGTGTTGCACCAGTAGGTGTTTAAAGTTTAAAGAAGATTTGTAGCTCAGGTTGTAGATGAGGTTATAAACTTGCTCACCTTTTCTTTTCATTCAAATTCCTCAGTAACCTCAGGACGTTAGACCCCAGTTGCCACCAGCTCCTAAATCCAATGTTAGATCTTTCCATTCTGAAGAAGAGTCACTGGATCAGAAGTGTTAACCCTGCTTTCTCCCCGCAGATGCCACCAGACCTGCTGCATTTCTCCAGCAATTTCTGTTTTTGTTTCAGATCCCGCTGCATCTGGAACCAACCAGATCCCAAAGCTCAAAATGTACATTAGGACCTGCACAGTAACCCAGGGAAGGAGGGTGGGATGGTGGAGGTGAAGTTAGAGCAGCTGTGTGACTAATATCTCATTCAAGTCTCGAATTCCTTTAGAATTTTTTGGACAGCACTTGAATTGTTTATACAATTAACAAGGGGGTGTGAGAGAGGGGGTGCAAGAGAGAGGGAGCCACACACAAACCTATGGGGTGAATCATTTCATCCAAGATGTTTATTTGCAGATACATTCTATTTTGTTCAAGAAATAATTTGTAGTCACACAGTCAAGTGGCATTTTATAAATTCTTGCTTTCAGATTAGATCCCAACCCCCAACTCTGGACTAAAATTCTGAAACAGATTCTAGACATGACCTCACACCTACAACTCAGTGTCTGACCAGAGATGTCACCTTTTGTATATTCCTATCACTCTACTTGAAGTTTGATAAGTTAGGCAAACAGTGATGAAACTTTTAATTATCTCAGGGCAGTGACCTGAAACAGATTCTGGAATTTGCACATTAAATCAATCAAAGCTTGCATCTCGTTTCTAAGGAAGTTCTCCATACCCCGCTTCTGCAATTTCTAGAATGCACGAATGTATGAATGGTTAAAGATTCAACAAGAGGCAGTAGGCTTGTGCACTCCACTTACACGAGTTGTATGATGTTTTGATATCTCTGCCTAGAAACTCTATGTCTGTGTGCTCTCCTCTCCCCACACCTAACAAAGGGGCTGTGCTCCAAAAACTTGTGATTTCAAATAAACCTGCTGGAAATCAGGGTTGCTGCTTTGGCCATGAAACGGAGAAGAGTTGCAGACACCACTCTCTGCATGACAGATTTTCCTCACAAAACAAAAACGTTGCTAGAATAGCTCAGAGATAGTAGGAACTGCAGATGCTGGAGAATCTGAGATAACAAGGTGTAGAGCTGGATGAACACAGCAGACCAAGCAGCAGAGGAGCAGGAAGGCTGACGTTTCGGGCCTAGACCCTTCAGAAATGGGTGGGGGAAGGGGGTTCTGAAATAAATAGGGAGAGAGGGAGAGGTGGATAGAAGATGAATAGAGGAGAAGATAGGTGGAGAGGAGACGGACAGGTCAAAGAGGCAGGGATGGAGCCAGTAGAGGTGAGTTTAGGTGGGGAGGTAGGGAGGAGATAGGTCAGTCCAGGGAGGACGGACAGGTCAAGGGGGCAGGGCGAGGTTAGTAGGTAGGAGATGGGGGTGGGCTTGAGGTGAGAGGAAGGACAGGTTAGGGAGGCAGGGACGAGCTGGGCTGGTTTTGGGATGCGGTAGGGGAGGGGAGATTTTCACGCTTGTGAAGTCCACATTGACACCATTGGGCTGCAGGGTTCCCAAGCAGAATATGAGTTGTTGTTCTTGCAACCTTCGGGTAGCATCGCCGTGGCATTGCAGGAGGCCCAGTATGGGCATGTCGTCTGAGGAATGGGAGGGGGAGTTCCAATGGTTCGCGACTGGGAGGTGCAGTTGTTTAGTGTGAACTGAGCGCAGGTGTTCTGCAAAGCAGTCCCTAAGCCTCCACTTGGTTTCCCCGATGTAGAGGCGGCCACAACAGGTACAGTGGATGCAGTACACCACATTAGCAGATGTGCAGGTGAACATCTGCTTGATGTGGAAAGTCTTCTTGGGGCCTGGGATGAGGGTGGGGGGAGGTGTAGGGGCAAGTGTAGCACTTCCTGCGGTTGCAGGGAAAATTGCCGGGTGTGGTGGGATGGGAGGGGAGTGTGGAGCGGACTTCACAAGCTTCAAAATCTCCCCTCCCACTACCGCATCCCAAAACCAGCCCAGCTCGTGCCCGCCTCCCTAACTTGTCCTTCCTCCTACCTATCCCCTCCTCCCACCTCAAGCCCCACCCCCATCTCCTACCTACTAACCTCACCCTGCCCCCTTGACCTGTCCGTCCTTCCTGGACTGACCTATCCCCTCCCTACCTATACTCACCTTTACTGGCTCTATCCCCACCTCTTTGACCTGTCCGTGTCCTCTCCACCTATCTTCTCCTCTATCCATCTATCCGCCTCCCCCTCTCTCCCTATTTATTTCAGAACACCCTTCCCCTCCCCCATTTCTGATGAAGCGTCTAGGCCCGAAACGTCAAGCTTTCCTGCTCGGCCTGCTGTGTTCATCCAGCTCCACACCTCGTTATGGCTGGAATAGCTCAGCAGGTCTCATTCGGAGGATGGGTCACTCGACCAGAAATGTTATCTCCAGTTTCTCTCCAAAGATGCTGCCAGACCTGTTAAGCTTTTCCAGCAATTTCCAACAATGTTTTTGCATCTAATTTACAGCATCCGCATTTTTTTTGCTGTAAAGGCTCTCATCTGTGTTCTGAAGAAGTGTCAGTGGACCCGAAACGTTGACTGTTTTCCTCTCTCCACTGATGCTGAGTGCCCTCCCCACTTGCAATTTCTACTTTTGTCTAGTGTTTTTCCTGCCGTACTCCTCTAATCTTGCTAAATTATTCCCTCATCAGCCTGTTCAGACATACTTCTGCAGGAGGCGGGACTTAAACCAAAGCTTCTCAACCCAGAGGGTGGTGGGGCGATAAGTGTCACCAAAAGAGCCCTCCCCACTGATTCCCTTCTCCGGTTCACCTTCAGTACAGGCCCCCTGGTGACTGACTCTCCGCTAAAGGGAAACAAGTCTTCCTTGCCCACTCAGTCCAAGTCCCTCGTTAGTTTTGCTCCTCTCGATAAAGTCACCTCACAGCCTCCCATGCCCCAAGGGTGAAAAAAAACAAACCAACCCTAGCCCTTTCAATCGTTACTCAAAGTTGCAACTTGGCAGCAATCTTAGTTAATCTTCTCCGCACTCTCTTCCAAGGCAGCCCAGTGGTCAGCCCCGCTGCCTCACAGCACCAGGGACCTGGGTTCCATTCTAATCTTTGGGAGCAACTGTCGACGTGGAGTTCATACATGCTCCCAATGTCTGCGCGGGTTTCCTCCCACAGTCAAAGACGTCCAGGTTAGGTAGATTGGCTAATGAGAAATGCAGGGTTGTTGGGGTGGGAGACTCTTTGGAAGGTCAGTGCTGACTCGATGGGCTGAATGGCCTCTCCCTGCCCTTTCGGTCTTCTGTGACAAGTTGGACCAGCGACAAATCTCTGAGCAGCCAGCAATGGGACCCACTGGTACCCCATCTGCACGGAAAACAAAAGTAGAACATGCCCAAAACCACACACACAAGTAGGCTCCATTTCCTCAAACCTCCAATTGGGTGAATAAGGAGGAAGTGACCAAAACACTTAGGACTTTGGTGCTTCTGATGTTCATTTTGAACAAGGTTGGCAGACGTTCTCGGTTGTAGGCCAGCTACAGTGTAACAGAGAAGCTCAAGATAAACTCCACGATTTGCCTTTCAATTCAGCAATGCTGAGCCGCAACAACTTAACAGCATCAACTCTATGTTTCCCTCCTCTCTGCGTGCTTCGGCTCTCAGTCTTCCCCTATACGCAACAGCACAAGCCTGTTCAAAAAAAGTTACATCTTTTCTTGTCCGATCTCCACTCCCTCTGGTGCGCGTGGTCTCAGTCATTTAACCCTTCCCAGCCTTTCGCAGACCTGTCCCATCCATCCCTAATTGCTCAAACCCCAATATCCCTCCAAATTCTCCCAGTCTAGGATACAAAGCTGAAACTTTTATTTTTAAGATCTAGTTTTAAAAGATGAAGGGAGAAAGATTTTTAAAAATAGACCCTCTTTTGTTTTTAAAAAGGTGGTTCTTGTGTATCCATGAACTTCCAGAGGAAGTGGTAGATATGGGTACAGATCCAAATGTCTTTTAAACATTGTAAAAGTACATGAATAGGAAAGGTTTGGAGGGATAGGGACCAAATGCAGGCAGGTGGGAGTAGTTTACTTTGGAATTATCGTCGGCGTGAACTGTTTGGACTGAAGGGTCTGTTTCTGTGCTGTACGACATTATAAACTTCTCTGCAGATGCCACCTCCTTACCTCCTATTTGCAGCATTTTGTGTTTCTTTTTAAATTTCAGATCTCCAGCAACGTGTTTTTGGGAGTTACACTTCTGTAACTCATGTACTTTCGATGAGGGCAAAAAAAAAGTGTATTTCTTGCCTTCTATCACTCAGAACTGTATCCTATAAACTAGGTCTAACAGGGTAGGAGAGGTTTCACTTTTATCATGTCAACTTAAAGCTGCACTTAGTGTTGCAAAATATTTACAACTCAGCCAGGTTCTTTGGCCCATCTGGTGTGCTGATGTTTATTGCTCACATGAGCCTCTTCCATTATGTTATCAATGGACCATTCTATTCCTTTCTGCTTCACATACTTTTGTGGCTTCCTTTTAAATGGTTGCTCCAGTTTCTTCCCATAGACCAAAGGTGTGCTGGTTAGGTGGATTGGCCATGCAAAATTGTCCAGAGATGTGCAGGGTACCCAAATGGCCTTTATTTGCCCTGTAGGGATTCTATGACTATGGCTATCTTGAACCATTCCCTGTTCCATGTCAACATCGTTCTCTGGCTAAACAAATTTGAGTTCCAAGTTTCTATTGGATTTATTAATGACTTTCTTACATTGATAGCCCTTAGCTCTGTTCCGACCTTACAGTGGAAACACCTTGTCTATATCTAACTCCCTGATGCCTCCATAAGTTTAAAGATCCCTACCTATAAAGGTTTCTCCACCCCAACCCATCCTTTTCTCCTATTGAAGGAAGGAGTGAGCCCCAGTCTGTTCAATCTTCCATGCTTTCAGCGCTGATAATCTCAATTGCAATATCCAAGGCCATATTTATCTTCCTAGTAATCTCAGAGATCACAGCGATGCAATGCTGATAAACCTGATTATTCTAAGGTCAATTAGGCATCGACCCTGCTGTGACCCTCAAACCCTCAACCTATGAGCTATGTGTGCTCCTGCCTTAGATGGCAAAATTGCCAACAGCACTCTGGCTTTTTGCTCTTTAAGAAATCTTTGTATTCTCTCGCTCTCTCTCGCTCTCTTCCCCTCCCCCCCACCCCCTTAACCAGACTGTTTATTAGATCAAAGTGAGACATCGATAAGTTATCAAACTTCCTGGAGATACAGTGACAAAGCATTATTATACAACTATTTGCACAAGTAGATTTAATTAATCACTTCACCACTGATGTAACACAGCCACTGTAATACAAGTGACAGATAACCCGCTCCTTCCAGATTATGCAAAAAAAAGAGTTTGACTGGATAGAAGTGGAGACGATTTTTGCACACACTGACAAAAAAATCAGGGTTAAGGGACATCAATGTAAGGAAGTCATTAATAAGTCCAACTGGGAATTCAGAAGGAATCTCTTAACCCAGAATGTGGAAGAGTGAGATCTTGTCCCAACAGAGAATAGTTGAGATAACAAGCGTGGGGCTGGATGAACACAGCAGGTCAAGCAGCATCACAGGAGCAGGAAAACTTGACGCCTCGGGCCTAAACCCTTCATCATTTGGATACATTTAGAGGGGAAGCTGGAGGGTGAAAATAGTAGAAGGCTAATGCTGACAGAGTTTGTTAGGAGGGAAGGGAAAAAGGAGTGGAGTGTAAACAGATGGGAAATGGAGGGTGTGGGGCAAGGGTGAGAGAAAAGCTCAAGCTTACAATTCAAGCTACCCCTAGCATAGTACTGAACGAGTTCTGCGCTGCCAGCAATGCCATTTTTTAAAGAGGAGACACCGTCCTGTTTCTTGGGTAGATACAAGACAAAACCCACTGGGTACCTTTTCAAAGAAAAGGGGCATTCTTCCCCAGACCCGTGTCAATATCTATCCTGCAAACAACACCGCTGAAATAACCAGGGATAGTAATAACAAGGATCTGTCAGTTTGTGCACTGTAGCAGTGACTATACTTCACAAAGGAACACATGTAAAGCACAGTGGTGTATTGTAAGGTCATGAAAGAGACAGTCTCTCTTGACAAGTGAGTACTATTACAGCCACTGAAGTTTTCTCTAACACAACGGTTCACACAAAATTCCCCACGTTATAGGTTGATATTTTCTAATCAATCTGTTCAGACATATTACTACGCACCACTGGATTTCAACTCAGGCCTCCTGGCTCAGAGGTAGGGAATTTACCACTGCACTACAAGAGTCCTCTTCCAGTTATAGCTAGCTGCTTGATGAGAAATTCCCTTCAGGTGAAAAGGCATTGCCAAGAACAGTTTTGTTACAAAAAAAAAACACAATAAATGCCAGTGTCATAACTTTCTGATTAGTTCAATTCTGTCCATTTATTGACTGTTTTATTCACCACTGAGATCATTATTTCAAAAGGAACTACTTCCTGTTCCTCCCAGACCCAAAATCCAGTGTATGGCCTACTCACCTTGTGCCCACTGACCTGCCTCCTTTTACACAGGATGGAGGTATTGGACAGCCCACATGATCTTGGGGCTACCGAAGCTCTTTTGTGGCCAATTAATGACCATGCATGTGCCTCACTTTGCCCCACTGCTAGTTCACCCACCATAGTAGCAGGTCCACGCCATATGTATCCTGGTGTCTATTACTGGCTATGCTGGTGTCGAGCAAAGTAGACCGGGGTGGGGGAGGGTGGCATCCTTGGGATCTCCTGTTCCCATCAGTTGCATCCCCTGTAAGGTCGTACTACTGCTGGCCTCCCAACCACAGCCCCCTACCCAACTGGTATCTGCCAACATGCCTCCCTGATAGCTTGGACTGACCTCCCAACTACAGCCTCCAAAAGATGCCTCTTCTCCAGTGACTGCCTATCTGAGCAGTGGCCATTGCTCAGACTTGATGCTGCTGAGACTGTAGGGCTACTGGGCACGGATTTTGCCCACCCAACTAACAGGAGAAAATCTGCAGAAAGCTGCAACACAAAATAACTTGGAGCACTTGTCCACAAAACACAAAGCTAATATACGGGTGCAACAGGTAATCAGGACAGCTAATGGGAATGTTGGCCCAATGTAAAAGGGGGGTTGCTGTATAAGAGTGGGGAATTCTTGCTGAAACTGTACAAGGTGCTGGTGAGACCACATCTGAAGCACAGTGAGCAGTTTTGGTCCTGTTATTTAAAAAGGAAAGATATTATTTCATTGGAGGCAGTTCATAGAAACATTGAAGGTTGGAGCAGGAGGAGGCCATTCAGCCCTTCAAGCCTGCTCCATTCTTCATGATCATGGATCATCATCCAACTCAATAGCCTAATTCTGCTTTCTCCCCATAACCTTTGATCCCATTTACCCCAAGTGCTATATCTAGTCACTTCTTGAATACATTCAATGTTTTGGCATCAACCACTTCCTGTGGTAATGAATCCATGGCTCACCACCCTTTGGGTGAAGAAATGTCTCCTCATCTCTGTCCTAAGTGGTCTACCCCAAATCCTCAGACTGTGAGCCTGGTTCTAGACACACCCACCATTGGGAACATCTTCTCTGCATCTACCCTCTCCAGTCCTGTTAAAATGTTAAGTCTGAATGAGATTCCACTGAGCCCTACCCCTACCCCCCCCCCCCCAACATTTGTCTGAACTCTAGCAAAAACAATCCCAACCTAATCAATTGTTCCTCACATCAGACCCACCATCCCCACAATCAGCCTGGTTCAGGGAAGCTTCACCAGGATGATCCCTGGTATGGAAGGTTTGTCGTATCAGCAAAAATTAAACAATCTGGGACTCTACTCACCAGAATTAAGAATGAGAGGAGATCTCTTGGAAACATAGGATTCTTAAGGGACTTTACAAGGTAAATGCTGAGACGATGATGTTTCCCATTACCAGAGTATCTAGGACCACACAGCATTGTCTCAGAATAAAAGGGAAGCCAACTGAAGATCAAGATGAGGAGAATTTTTTTTCTTTGAAGTTTGGGAGTGTGGTTTGGAACTCCTTGCCAGAGAGCTGTGGGTGTAGTGTCTGTGTGTATTTAAGGCTGAGAGAGATGAATTTATCAGTCAGGGAATCAAGGGTTGTAGGGACAGTGGACTCTGAGGAAGTGGAATCAGCCATGATCCTACTGACAGATGGAAAAGGCTGGAGGGGCTGAATGGCCTACTTCTATTCCTACTTCTTACTGTCACCCAGCAATTTTTGTAACACTGGCATTTGGCGTAAATGTAGTAACAAAGGAACTGTTGCCACGGACATTGCGATTTTAAAAACACTTTTCACCTGAAGGAAATTTCGCAGGAGAGGGCTACTTGTAACTTGGGAATGTAGCGATTCGCTTCGTGACAAAGAAGGGGATTTGCAATCTATGTATTCACGTTCAATCGACGAGAAAAGACTTGCAGTCCTCTAGCAACTTTCACGGCCCTCAGGCAATGACGGTCTCTGCGGAGCGTGGTCACACTTGTGAGAAATGCGACGCACAGCAAGATCCCACAGACTTGTGTGACATTGATCCTGTTTCCTTTAGGTCAGCGCGGCCTGAGGGATGGATACTGGCCCAGGACACCTCTTTCTTCAAGGCAGTGCCCAGTGCCCGAGAGGGGAGCACGGGGCCCGCGGCTTAAAACGTCTCGTCTGACAGACAGTGCTGAACTCCCTGGGGTGGGGCGCTGGGCCTAGATAGCGAGTTCGAGTCTCGCCGTGGAACGAGTCCCGAACACTCGACGTGCTGACTCCGAAACCACTGGGTCTAAAATATTGTCTGCATTTTGTGCGTTACACCGGTGGTCTTATTTTGCACCAAATGCTTTACACAAACAGGGCATTTGTCGTTCTGCAGGGCCCTGCAGATTGATTAGGCTCCACATGTGTCTACTGCTATCCCCTCCTTCCAAAGCTGGCGGATATTAGCCAAGCGCTGAATGTCCGCAGGGCACCAGATAATAGTGGGCATATAACCCCTGGCGAACTCTCAAGCCTGCCCAAGTTGCGGACTAATAGCTGTGCGGGACAGTCCACTTGTGAAGGTATATGGATCGAGAACAAAGAACAATGATCCAAATCCACTGTTCAGGGATTCTCCCTCCACCCCCGGGTCCCAACAAGCTGTGGATATTCTTACATGGTTGTCTATAGAAGGTATTTAAAATTATGATATTTACACAAGCCACAGACTATTCCCATCATCTGATTGATAGATGAATACCAGTCGTCATCTGTGTACTTCAACAGCTTGTCATGTGTCTGGCTGTGTTGCATTGTAAATTTAAACCCACATCCCTGTTCACCGATCCCTCCCATCACGCTCCTGCTGACTTGCTGAATGCATCTATTTTGGGTATCCACACAAGGGTCACGTGTTTGCGTGTTTTTGACCTGATGACTCCATCCATACCAGTTTTTCAATCCGCAATTCAATCTCTGGGCGACGAATGCATTCCTTGAAATGAGCTGCAAACTTAAATGGAAGAATTTCTTGTTTTTTTGGCCCAGGCAATTATTACACTTTATGCTAGCCTCATGAAACTGAAACTAGCCTACTTAAATAAATTACCAGCCCATTCTGAAAGCTAGAATGTTTGCACATTCAGCCATGCTGAAAAGGGTTTGAAATATTTTACATTCCAGGCCTTACCACCTTGTTGTGGTATTATTGATATTAAATGCATCTGAGTTAATTTACGTGAAGCTTATTTTTGTACATTATTTTCACATGGTAGAAAACCAAACATTGAGACAAATTATGTAAGCCCACCTGTAAATCCCAATGTCACTTCATTGGAGGGAAAAACCAAGTGCTGCACAAAACTGACTAAAAAAATCTATTACCCTCAACGCCTTGCTAAAGCAAGGATCTGATCCTTTCCATTTAAACACCTCATTCAAGTTGCTTTTGCTCAGTCTCACCAGTCAGGTTGCTACACAAAGCAGTGTTATCAAACATGGGGTCTCCATGACTGCAATATCAACTACAGTATAATACATTCCATTATACTCTGTCAAACAATTCTTCAAACATTTCCTGTTGGAATGCTTCCTGTTATTTATGTACTACTCTTTTCTGATTTTCATGGTCCAGTTTCATAGAATCATAGTATTCAGCTCCATACAGACCCTCCAAAGAGCATCCCACTAGACCTGCCCACTAACCTGTCCCCATAGCCTGCAATTCCCGTGGCTAATCCACCCACCCTGCACACCGTTGGACGTGGGAGGAAATCAGAACACTCACAGGAAACTCATGCAAACACAGGAAGAGTGTGCAAATTCCACACACAGTCACCCAAGGGTGGAATCAAACCAGTGTCTCTGGTGCTGTGAGGCAGCTGTGCTAACCACTGAGCCACCAAGCCACTCCATCTTCCCTTGACATATAACATTGTTATTCTTTCACAGGGTGTGGGACCTCACAGGCAAGGGTAGCACTTGCTGTTATCCCTAAATATCACACAGCCACAATTATAGTGGGTCATGTATATGCTGGACCAGGTATGATGGCAGCTGAGAATTCAATGGATTGGCACCACATCCAGAAACATTCCCTTCCTCCAACACTGACACTTTACATCAGTGTGTACCATCTACATGGTGCACTGTGGAACCTTCAACATCACCTTACTAACCCACCTTCACTACCGTCTAGAAGGCCATGGGCAGCAGATAGAAGAGAACAACCACCACTTGACAGTTCCCCTCCAAGCCACTTACCATTCTGGTAACATATCACCGTTCCTTCGGTGTCACTGGCTTAGAATCCTGGAACTCCCTTCCCAACAGCATTGTGGATATATCTACGCCAAATGGACTGCAGCAATTCAAGAAGGCTGCTCATCTGATCAAGGGCAACTTCAGATGGGTAATAAATTCTGGGCCAGCCATTGATAATCACAGCTCGTGAATAAATCTGGCATTCAAAGCCTTTTATAAATTAAAGTTAAATTTCACTAACAAATGGTGATGGGATTTGAACACTCAACCTGAAGATATGAGTCTAGGATCTGGATTACTAGTCCACTGATATGACCACTTTGCCATTATCCCCACATGAAAGAAGCTGTTTGTCCTGCCCCTCCAGCTAAGTGCCCATAACCCTTTCAAAGGTGTGGGAAGTTTTGGGGTTTTATGACCTTATTTAACCATGCATACAGCTGAGAACAGAAGAGTAGGGGTAGGGGGCACGTTTTGGGCTGTGTCTCCTTCTAATCGAGGAAATCAGCTATTGTAGCTTTAGTGAACAGCTTCCAGGTGATTCCTGGGATCAGCTGCCTGAGGCGAATCAAACCCAGATCCATGGTGGTCTGAGGCAGCAGCGCTAACCACTGTGCCATCATGGGGTGGGCTCCATAGATCCCACAAAGTTGCTACCCAAGTTGATGGAGTTGTTAAGGCATATGGTATGTTGCCTTTCATTGGCAGAGTGATTGAGTTTAAGAACTGTGAAGTTACACTGCAGCTGTATAAAACCCTGGTCAGATCACACTTGGAATATATGTTCAGTTCTGGTCGCCTCACTGTAGGAAAGATGTGGAAGCTTTAGAGAGGGTGCAGAGGAAATTTACCAGGATGCTGCCTGGACTGGAGGGCAGGTCTTACGAGGAAAGGTTGAGGGAGCGAGGGCTTTTCTCGTTGGAGCGAAGGATGAGAGGTGACTTGATAGACTGTACAAGATGATTAGGGGCATAGATAGAGTGGATAGCCAGAAACACTTTCCCAGGGTGAAAATGGCTATCACAAGGGGGCATAATTTTAAGGTGTTTGGAGGAAGATATAGGGGCGATGTCAGAGGTAGGTTCTTTACACAGAGTGGTGGGAGTGTGGAATGCACTGCTAGTGGTGGTAGCATAGTCAGATACATTAGGGACATTTAAGCCACTCTTGGATAGGCAGATGGATGATAGTAAAACGTGAGGCATGTAGGGCAGTTTGATCCTAGAGTAGGATAATGGTTCGGTACAACATCATGGGCCAACGGGACTGTACTGTTCCTTGTTCCAAGTGCCCTGGGGAAATTAGTTCAAATTCCATAACACAGTGGCTTGTTAATTTAAATTCTAATAATGAAGTTTGGAATTAGTAATGTTGACCATAAAACTATCAGCCGTTGTAATTTCTTTTAGTTTAGGAAATCTGGCCTACACACAAGTTGGTGGGGGTTGGGAGGGTTGTGGTGAGGTTTAAAAGGAATGCAAGGGGTAACTTTTTCCACGTAAAGGGTGGTGCATGTATGGAATGAAGTGGTGGAGGCTGGTACAATTACAACATTTAAAAGGCATCTAGATGGGTACTTGAATAGGAAGTGTTTAGAGGGATATGGATTAAATGCTGACAAATGGGACTAGATTAATTTAGGATATCTAGTTGGCATAGATTGATTGGACTGAAGGATCTACGGCTCTATGAGCTAAATGTGACTCCGGACTCCATTTCAACAGCAATGTGGTTGAACACTGAAAACCCCTTGTAATCTCAAAGGGAAATTAGGGATGGGTAGCTTGCCAGCAATGCCCACATCCAATGAAACAATAAACAAAACAAACTCAGGTAACCAGAAAGAGATGATATGAATACAATTTTCTCTCATCCAAAGGGTAGGGAAATCTTGCATCAAGAATGTTTATAAGTAATGGGGAGTTAAGAAAAAACCAAACATCATAAAAACAGCAATTGGAAAAGATATAAATCTGATAGATTGTCCTTGACCTGGTATTGTGACGTTCATTTTCTTATCACTAGATTGCAGGGAAGGCTAATTTACTTCACAACACATTTTAAGAGAGTGATCAGCACTCTCTTTATAGTTTTATGTGTACTTCATGTAAATTTAGATAAAGTTTGTAAGATAGCATTCTTAATAAAACACATGGGATTCTGGGCAGAGAGTATAAAAGCCAGGAACGCCTTTAAATATATACCTTAACCAGCCTACTAGTTTTACGTCCAGTTCTAGGTGTTGTACTTTGAGCTGAATGTAAAGGCCTTTGAGGAGAGTACAAGGAAGACACTGAATGCTTCCAGGATGGAGGACTTAGTTACGTAGTCATATTGGAAAAACTGGGACCATATTCCTTGGATAACAGAAAGTTGAAAAAAGGATTTAATAGGTGTGTTCAAAATCAGGAAAGTTCTAAGTGGAGAAACGGTTCCCAATGCTGAAAAGATTGAGAACAGGAGAGGTGTTTGGCAAAAAGAAGCACTGGTGACAGCAGGAAAAGCTCTTACACAGCAAATCCAGATTATGTTGCATGAGAGGGTGTGGTGGAGGCAGATTCAATCATGCTTTTTGAAGAGATTTGAATTATTTCCTTAAGTGGAATGAATTGCAGCACTGTAGGGAGAAGTGGTGGTGGGGGAAATGGTTGCAGGGAGGACATTAGGACAACTGGAGCTGATCTTGAAGAGAGAATAGTCATGGATTCTCTATGCAAAGCAACATTCAACACTAGGCCTTTTTAAAAACTTCTTTTTAAGTTGGTCTCGGGTTAAATCATTGAGTTGGTTCCTTCATTGTGATGTCACATTGTGCAAGTCAGAACGGAGGAGGAGATCTCCCTACGAGTGTGCCTACATTTGACACTGCAGTATCCCTGAAAACCCAATAGTTCATGCAGAAAGTTCTGATTGTCCCCACTGACAGCAGGAATATATTGTCAGGAATGGAAGGTCTCCGGGCAAGATATGGGAAAATGGTTTCCAAACCAGCTGCAATTTCATGGATTGAATGGTGAAAAGGAGGCTGTGTATGGGTGCGAAACAAACTCTCACCATCTAGAAGGCCCAGACACTGAACCACAGGCCTCTGTGGTAACAAATCAGAAATAATTTTCCTTCTTAAAGTAACCACCAAAGCAGAAAGAACTGCCAAAACTAGCTATAAAAAGGGAGACATGAGTGCCTGAAGCTGAAGAATCTGCTGGAAAATGCCAGTCTTTCTCTAATTATTCAGTGCATCATATCAGACGTGCATCCTACCTTGCTTGCAAAGTGCTGAGCCTAATTAGCTTTATTAGCTTGTCATTAAGTTCAGCTGGAGATCTGGAGTGGACCAAAGGATTTGTGCCTGTGGTCACAGACAGGATTGTCTCAGAATAGCTGGTCAGTCACATCATCACCATGTACATATGTCAATCACCTGTACATCCTCAGACTGAAGCTGATGGAAGGTAACAATTAAAAAAAATATAATGTGTGCACAAAACAAAGGAGATGGACAGAAAGAGAAGACACAAGAGGCAACCACAAAAGAATTTGAATTGAAGGAATTTGCAGGCTAATCTTGGCAGAAGTAAAACGGTGTGATTCCAATTGTGTTTAATGGATTGCGTGTTAATTAAAATTTGCGACAGATCTTTGGGTTAGAAGACATATGTCAGTTAACCAGACAGCACCCCCTGATGGGGACAGCTGGGTTACTGGTTTCTGAGCAAGGCTGCATTTCTTATCCATCTCCATTAGAGACTGCTATTTTGGGAAAATGAAATTTGAGGGAATTGTCTTGTATGTTGGGCTGCTTGCTTTGGTATGAGAAGGTGAAGGGGAGCATGACATCTGGGAAGAGACACGATATTTAATGAATCTATTTAAGATGGATATACCAGTATTACAGTTGCTGTGCTGGAACAGCAACTCAAAAGGTCAGGATTACATTTCATTTGACTTGCTATTGTCACATGTTGCGAGATACAGTGAAAAGTATTGTTTTACATGCTAATCAGACAAATCATAACTTAAACAAGTATATCAGGGTAATAGAACAGAATGCAGAATAGAGTGTTACAGCTATAGAGAAAGTCTATGAGAGGTCTGTTCACAAGTTTGATTACAGTGGGGATGGAGCTGTTCTTGAATCTGTTGGTACATACTTTCAAACTTTTATATCTGCTGCCTGATGGAAGAAAGTAGAAGAGTAACTCAAGTGCGAGGGGTCTTTGATTATCTTGGCTGCTTTTGAGGCAGCAGAAAGTGTTGACAGAGTCAATGGAAGGAAGGCTGGTTTTCATGATGGACTGGGCTGTGTTTGCAACTCCCTGTAATTTCTTGCAGTCTTGGGCACAGCAGTTGCCGAACCAAGCTGTGATGCATCCAGGTGCATGCTTTCTATGGTGCATCTATAAAAATAAAGTTGACTATGTAAGGTTGTGTCGTTAAGTTTTGAGTTCCTTGGCATAAAGAACCACACATGTTCATTGAATGTCCTTCAGGGAAGTGGGCTCATGTGCGTTTCATATTTAGTGAAACTGGACACTAACATAGATTCACTGAGCTTCAGTAAATAGAAATAGACTTGAAACTGAGTTATTGGAGTTGAAGATGCCTGCTAGCAAGCTGCATCTAGGTAGATAAAGACTGGGGCTGGCAGACATGCTATCAGCCTTCATTGCAGCTTTATTTGGAATGGCTGAAGTAAGGGGAGCATAGGTGAAGGGCAGAGGGATAGCAGGGTGGGGAAGGCCAAGGCAGGACAGAGTGATGGGATGGAAGGATGAGGAGGATAAGGAGGATAAGGGAGAGAAGAGAGACTGAGCTGCTACCAACATGCAACTACCTCTATCACAGTCCCCATTCATTCTGCTAAAATCTTCATCAATCATTAGTCAGGACCCAGCTGGAGCACTTCTGTGCGTCACACACTAGCAGGGATGTCAAGGCCTGGAGAAAAGGTGCAGAGAAGATTCACAAGAATGGTATAAAGGACTAGAGAAGTTGGGGTTAAATGCCAGTGGAGGCAGATTCAGTAGTAACTTTCAATCAAACAAAAAGCAAAAAGTACCTGAAGGAGCAAGAAAAATCATCTACAGCATTTTGCGGAAGCATGGGGGAAGTGGAACTAATTGGGTAGCTCCAATTGGATCCAGCATTGGCACAATGCTCTCCTCCTGCACTGTCTCATTCCTTAACCAGTGATCTGTGCTTGCTTCAGGATTCCGATTTGCCTCGATGGTGAGAGTTCTCACTCAGCTATAGCTTTGCTCGTGTTTCTATATTTCACTACGCAACCAAGCACATTTGTCACTCTCTTTTGTACACCCAATGCTGGCAGCTTTATCTTCCTGGCTGCAATCACCATATTCTGGAGTTTCTGTTCAATTTTAGCTGTGCACCTTAAATGAGCCTTGTTCTGTCTGACTGATGCATGAACACAAAGGGCACAACCCAGCAATCAATTTGCATCCAATATGAAGTTCTGAAGTTTGGCAGGGAAAGTGAGGGTTTGGATCATTAACCAGCAGCACACAGGCACCCAGAAGTCAAAGAGAAACCTACCTGCCCACTCGGAGATATAACAAACCTCATTCCATTATTTTGAAGGAGAGCAGGGGATAGTCCCAACATCACAACCGCGATTACGCTATGCAAAAGTACCTCACCAACTGGAAGGTCTTTTGTAGATATCTTCTGGTTGTGAATGAGACTGTAAAAATGCAAATATTTCTTTCATGGTGTCAACTACAAACAACTGCGAACAGAATGAGACACAGGCTCACAGATAACAAGACTGAAAAAATATTTACACTGAGCATGTTTGAAGCTCAGGGCAGATATAGCTGAAGGAGGCCATTTGACCCATTTAGCTAGATCCTACAGCACCCAAGCGTCCCTTTAGTGATCTCAGACCTATTGGCTTCTATAATCTTCTTGAGAAACTACTCATATCTGGAAGGGAGGGAAAATTACTGACCCTTAAACACACTTAAATTAACCATGGAATTTTAAAATCAGTTCTTGGAAATATTTTTTCCACGTGTTTCTTTGTTATCATTCCACGTCACAATCTATAACCTGTCTCTAGCTTTTTTTACACTAGAAATAGAAACAGCGGCTACGAGTGGGTCAGAGACTAGGAATACTAGAGCAAATAATTCACCTAACTCCCCAAACCTGTCCGCTGTTGACAAGGCAAACGTCAGGCGTATGATGGAATACTCCTCACTTGCCTGGATGAGTGCAGCTCCAACAAGCAACTCACTGTCCGGTTGAAAGCAGCTTACATGATCCACACCAAATTAACCAGCATTAACATTCACTCCCTACACGGTCGATGGATATCGGCAGCAGTGTCTACAGCGCTATACTATCACCACTACACTACCATTTCCCCAACATGTCCAGTTGGAAAGTTTGAAGTTCATACCTTGACAATTATTTCCTGGAGGTAGATTAGGGCTGGAGCATTGCCAAGTGCACTAGGGTTTGGAGCAACTTGCTAAGGTTCCTTCCATAGAGCCTTCCAAATCCATGAATACCACCAAGACTGACAGGCAAGAGGCATGGGAACGCCACCTGCAAATTGCCTTTTGGGACCACGCATCATTGGAACCGGGTCAAAGTCTGAGAACTCTCTCCTTAAGTGCATTATGGGTGTTTCTCCCTAAAACAGATAACAGTGGCTAAAGACAGCAGCTCACCACCAGTTTGTCAAAGGCAATTAGAGATGGGAAATAAATGCGGGCCAAGTTAGTAATGTTAATATCAGGCGGTTAACTCCAACTCCCAGTCCTAACCCCACACTCCAGTCCTAAACAACCTCCAGACAATAATTGTCTAGGCTTCAACCTTGCTACTGGATGACGTTATGGGAAGATGGTAGTGTCGTCGTGAAACTATAGTGATCACTGGACAAGCAATCCAAAGACCCAAACTAATGCTTGGATGCATTCACTTAAATCCAACCATGACATCAACTGAAGTTTAGATTCAATTAATGATCTGGAATATAAAGCTGCTCCCAATAATGTTGACTGTGGAAACAATTGATTGTCTTCAAAATCTGACTGGCTCACTAATGTCCTTTAGTGGGAGGAAGGAAATCTGCAGCCCTGTCCTGGTCTGATCTTCGTGTGACTCCAGACTCACAACAATGTAGTTGCCAAGACAGGGGCTTGCTAAACCTCCACATTTTCCTTTCTCCAAGTTCATTTTCTTTTATTCATTCATAGGATGTGGGAATCACTGGCTAGGTCAGCATTTATTGCCCATCCCTAGTTGCCCTTGAGAAGGAGGTGGCGAGCTGCTTTCTTGAGCCGCTGTAGTCAGACCCACAATGCCAATAGGGAGGGAGTCTAGGATTGACTCAGCAACACTAAAGAATGACAATATATTTGGCAGTCAGGATGGCGAGTGGCTTGGAGGAGAAATTGCAGGTGTTGGCGATTGCATGTATCTGCTGCTGTTGTCCTAGATGGAAGCGACTGTGCATTTGAAAGATGCTGCCTAAGGAGCCTTGGTGCTACGACAGAGCGACAAGAGGAGTCTGGAGGTACCAAAAGGAGGTTTCATTAGCAGAACAGTGATAGGGTGAAGTTACAGAGATGGAGAGTGGTGGTCTTAATGGCACCAAGGGGAGTTTGGAAGCTTATCTCAGGTTTGACAGAAACAAAGTTGTGAACAGATCAGCTCCACCCCTCGAATCTGGAGCAAATGGGTAGGAAACAGTTGAGTGAGGAACCAAAACTATGCATCAGTTATCCCAATATCTGACTGGGGAAGTTTCTTCCCATCCCCTACAGGATTTTAAAGCAGTCTGATAATCTAACAGTGGAGGAGTCACAAGATGTGGAGGTGAGGGAGAGCAGGGTGTCATCTGAAAACAAACTGCATTTTCAAACGATGTCTAGATTGGAAAGGATATGGTTTTCTGTTGAGAACTCTCTCCCATCCAGTTGGCAGAGCTGGATCACCACATACCATCAGAGTATAAACACCATGAGAAACAAAAACAGGAGTGGGCCATTCTACCCCTTAAGTGTGCTGTGCCATTCAACAGGATCATGGCTACTCCAGGTTAAAGCAGATGATGTGGTCTCTTTGCTGGAGTCAAGTGTTACTCAATGCCTCTATCAGGTTGGCTCAGATGCCCCGTATAGCCTCTGGTTACGGAGTGGGTCTCATACATGGATGAATATCCATTCAGAGGAGGTACCAGAGGGGTATCCCAAGAAACCAAAATCATAAAATAATCCACTTGGTGCTGAAAAACACAGCTGGCTTCCAAGTTTGTCAACCAATTGTCAATGAACTCTTCAAGCTTGGTTGAGGCACAAGTAGCAGTGAAATAAAAGATGTACCATTGCTTGAAATAATTATATCACAAACACAGATTGAGTCATTGCTGTTTTTGGGACTCTGCTGCATACAATTTCCCAGTTACTGTATTTAAGTGGACTATGGAACATTTTGCGGAAAGGCATTTTGATGTTGTGTGCAGCACTACAAAAATCAACCAAACATCGGCACTAACTCAGGCACTGAGGCACAGGCGTGAGACTTCGCACAAAAAAAAAAGTTGTTTGCCTAAAGGTAACACTAGGAATTTGAACTCAACGTACAAAGATCCCCCTTGGGCATACAGCAAACAATAAACACTGATACTTCCTGGAATTTTAGATCTGAATCCAGGTAGGAGACCAATTAAAACATGATCAAGAGTCTTTCTGTTATTCAAATACAGCAATTACAAAAATAGACGTTAACTATTCAGTCATAGGATGATAAAATCATTTAGGCATGTAAATACCTGCTCTCTATAACCTCAGGTGTATTTATATTTGTTTGTGGGAGGTGAGAATTGCTGGCTATGCCAACATAGACTATCCATCCCTAATCGCCCCGGAAATGATGATAGTGAGCTGCTCTCCTTGAACCACTGGAGTCTATGAGGTGTGGGTATGCCCACAGCATTGTAAGGGAGAGTGTTCCATGACCGTGAAGAAACAGTGATATAGTTGCAAGACAGGATACTATGTAGCGTGCAGGGAAATTTGCACGTGCCAGCATTTCCAAGCACCTGCTACCCTTGCCTTTCTTTGTGGTAAAGTCTGTTGGTTTGGGGGAAGTATATATTCATCCAAGTTACCACTGTGTCCAAAACACTAGCAATATCAAGTTTCATTCATTTGAACACTCCTCAAGTTTAGTTACATTATAGCAGTGGCCTTGCCATGTATTTTACAAGCAATGTTTTCTCTTCACTCTAATTTTCTGTGGAGAGCTGACTGCCAGACCCTCTAACTTTAAAATCCATGTCACAATATCAGCAGCATTGTTGTGCTCCTGCTACTTGATCCAGGTATTAATCTTGTGTAGTCGATCAAGATCCGAGCTAGAGTCCACCCTGGTCTGTTCCATATTCTTGAACATACTGTGTTCCTTGCCCCAGGAGGAATGCATGCAAGTTTCACTGTGAGGTGAGTGTTACTGTCATTGGCTGCCAACAATGATTAGTTATTTTGTTTTTAAATTATGTTTTTGATATGATAAGTGGCCAGGCTCTGAGAGACAGACAGACCAACCTCCTTCTGCAATGGAATCATGTTATGTTGGAATTTCTCCAACCTACTTAGAAGGAGGGGACCAGTCAGGTTCTAGGCTGAAATGCTCCAAGGGTACATTGCCTCAACTAGATAAGCATGCGCTGATGACAAGTCCATGAAGGCATACCTCTACCCACTTAGAATCAAAGTCATACAGCACAGAAACAGAGCCTTCAGTCCAACCAGTCCATGCCAAAATAGTCCCACATGCCTGCATTTAGCCCATTTGCCTCCAGACCTTTCCTATTCGTGCACTTATCCAGATGTCTTTTACCTGCACCCAGCACTTCAGCTAGCAGGTCATTCCACACACGAATGATTCAATGTTAACAATGTTGCCCTCGTCTCTCTCTCTCTCTCACACACACACACACACACACACACACACACACACACGCCACAGGTAACACTGACAATAAGGAACATTCCTTTCACAACTCAAAAATTTACCTCAACTCCACCCTTGATTCCCTTCTTTTCAACCTGTGGGCAAGCGACACCGTGACATTTGAGTGAGCGCTAGAGCCTACCGGTGTCTACCTGTAACTAAGCACTGATTAGACACAGAAATGGCTACAATACTGGGCAGAAAGGGCCAATAAAAAAAACAAAAAAAAAAAAAAACAAAAAAAAAAAGAGTTGAAAGGAATTCAGGCAGCAGTGTGGATCATCAATTATTTGCTTCTTGAGTTAGTCATCTGGTCATATTCTTAAAAGCTTACAACAATCCCAGAGAATGGAGTCAGCACTTTCATATGAATTGGGAGGAGGAGCCTTCAAACGCAAACTTAGCAAGATTGTGGCTGATCATCTACCTTAACTACACCTTCCTGCTTCATCCCTATTATCACTTATTACCTCTTTTTGCAAAGGTTTATCAAGTTCTGTCTTGAATATGCTCAATGATTGAGTATCCACAGTGCTCCCTTGATTTGCAGTCCAGTGAAGAAATTTCTCATTTCAGTCCTAAGTGACTAATCCTTTATTCTGAAACTGTGACCCCATTTTCTGGATTTCCCAGCCAATCAAAACATTATTTTTGCAATGGCAGATTTCCTTCCTTTCAGGATAGCGGTGAATCAGGTGCGATTTTACAATTGATGATACTCTAAGTAACAAAGCTAAGTTTCTATTCCAAATTTATTTCATTGATTTTAAAATTCCACCAGCTGCTGTTGTGAGATTTGAACCCGTAACCCACAGAGCGGGTGTCTGGGTCTCACAGTTACTAGTCTGGTGACATTACCATTGTGCCACTGCTGCCCCACAGAGAGAGCTCATTGCACACCTGCCCCACAGAGAGAGCTCATTGCACACCTTCTGGGTTAAGTTTCCTTGCATTGTTGCACTTAGGTCTTTGAACTTCAGAAGTATGAGTATGAGTCTCACTGATCATTATCCAGGTCTATGAACAGTTTATCACCAGATGCACATAAATTCTCTTCAATATCAAGGAAGTGAAACTACCTAACAAGATCTCCATAATCAGCATTTTAATATTCATGACTAAAGTGAAACTATGACTATAAATAACCCTCAATTTAACAATGATTGAATTACAAGTTAGTCAAGTCACTGATGGTATTTGCTACCCCACACTAACACTGAATATGTCAGAAACAGCTCTACGTTTCCACCTGTATTAGCTCCAACTTCAGAAATCCTTCAAAATCAGACTCCACAATTGCCTAGTTCTTGACAGAAGTAAACTGGGGATAATGTAATATAAGCACTTGGTCTCAGGCTTTCTACAGTCAACACTGTTACTTGGGAATGTTGAGCTGCATCATTTAATGCCCATCAGACTCCTGGGAGTTTCCCAGAGAATCAATGTCAGGGTTTTTCATTCCTTTGCCAAGTTGTTTTCTGGAGACAATCATCTGCCTTTGTGTCACAAACACTGCAGTCCAGTTGCCTCATGGCCTCACATGTATTCTTCATTTCGCTAGCTACAGTTTGGTTCCCAGTGTCTGCTCAAATGCAGTCACATTCCACTAAAACCCTGACTCCAGAATTCATTGTGTTCATCTGTGAACTTCAAATTGCAGTGTGGTTTGGAGGGAAACTTGCAGGAGGTGGTCTTCCCAGAAATCAGCTGACTTTATCTTTCCAGATTGCAGGAATTGCAGGACTGGAAGGGTGTGTTGAAAAGATCCTTAGGGACTAATAGCACTGTATCTTGTGGATGGCACGCACTGCTACTACTTTGCATCCATGGTGAAGGGATGCAATGTTCAAGGTGACGGATGGGGCGCCAATAAAGTAGGCTTGCATTGTCTAGAAGGTGTCAAGCTTCTTGAGTATTACACTCCTCATTTGTGCCTTGTCTATAGTGAACAGGCTTTGGTAAGACAGGAGGTGAAATATTCACTTTTTAAAAAAGACAGCTTTAATACATTAAACATTGCAATGTTCAACCTATGAGAAACATGCAAGATTGTTTGGATGGACAGTGATTAATATCTTTCATTTGCAATTTGATGTACCCACCCTCTTCTTAATCAATTGTTCACAGTCACACAAGCAAGATCAGGAAACAAAGATTAAAGAAAACACATATTGCTTCATGCTATAGTGCTGTGCAACCTATTAAGTTACCTGTTCAAAATTCTTACCATCACAAATTTAGAGTCACTGCGTAAATGCTAAGGAAACTGTGAGGATAGCCATTGCTACGTCACCAACCTTTCATCTGAAGCTCTAATGAACCAAATAATCATTTACAGGCAGGAATTCACTCATTTGTTTCATATTTTAACCACTTTGGGCAAAGTTCTGGTAGGAAATCATGTAGAAACGTTCAATCAAAAGCCACCATAACATGAGCCACACTGCCCAATAACCCTGGGACCATACACCGTATACCTGCTGACAATAAGTCATCACAGACATGGTTACCAATTGTGCAGAGTCCTTTCATACAGCATTTACAGACTACAGTCAAACATTTCCTTAAAGAAGGAATAAATTGTAGACAGGAACAGTCAAAAATAAAAGAATTTGGAAGAGTTGACTTTTGTGAACAGACTTACAGAACGAGACAGAAGTGGAAAGGGAGAGGAAGGGTTTGATTGAGATCTAAACACAATTTCAGACATTAAATATTTCTCAAGTCAGATTTCCTCCAACAAGAAAAGACAAATAATTTGAACGGAGATAGTCAAAAAAGAATTACTCCATGCTCACCTTCAATTTCCACATGGCACACTATCCAGTGACTGCCTACTTCCGCTCCTATCCTAGATCCTACAACCTACTTCTCAATCATTGTCCACATTCTTCCCAACTCAGGTTCACCCGACAATGCCAATTAACCAACCCCAAACACGGACTCACACTACATTCTATGCAGTTCACGCTCAATATTCTACACTGTGCCCAATAAACCCGCTTCTCAACCACTCCATCTTATACAATACAGCCTACTCCCACCCAATTCTACGTCCATCAAGCCCACTCCACAGCCATTATCATGACCCATCCTTTAATTCATGTCTCTCCTTTCCCCAACCCAGTCCTTGATCAACTGTTGCTCACATTCTACCCCAGCCCTGTCGATATGCCAGCCCGTTTTTCTCCCTCTCCTCGCTTACCGTAGGGCTCGGAGGTGCTCTCTTCCTTCTTTTTCTTGCCCATCCTGCTCCAGCTGCCGGAGGTTGCTCAGTACCGCTCCTGGGCCCTCTCGCTTCCTCTCCACAAGCACAGGACGACATAAACACAACTCCCCACTGTCTGCGTCAGCTGCACCACTCCCCTTGCTATACACACCTGCCGGTCCCGCCCACAGACACCTGCTGACCATGCCCACTCTAGCCCCCGCCCACTGACACCTGCCAACCACGCCCACAATTGCAAGCCCCAATCACAGACACTTGCCTGCTCCGCCCACACCCGCAAGCCCCGCCCAGATGCACCTGCCGACCACACCCACACCTTCAGACCCCGCCCACGGACACCTGTCGGTTCCGCTCACAGTCATCTGGCACCGCAGGAACCTGCCGTGCTCCGGCTGGGGAGGGGTCGCCTTAAACGTGGATCCGAGGAACTCCTGACCGCATCAGTAATTAACAACGGCACGGGAAGTTCACAAATTCATTGCTAACTGGACAGACAGTTTGTTTTGATCCTTAAGTAAAATCTCGCTGATGGTTTTACCTGAGCTGCCATTATTCTCGGGCTGTCCTTGATCTGATCATCACTATTTTGGCATTTCCACTCCAAACAAATGTTTTGTCCCGTCAGTACAACCACGACCACTCCCTTCCGTGATATCTTTAAATTTAATCTCTGCCGTCCTCTAAAATGAGAGAAAAGCACTGCAGATGCTGTCGATCTGAAATTAAAACATAGGAATATGGTTGTTAGTTGCTATTTCTTATAGTCCTCTCTCTTTAGGAATCAGTTCCCCTTCTCTTTCAAATTTGCCATTATCACCTACTCGAAAATAATCTACCTTTGATCTCACGATCCTTTCAAACTATTATGGTATCTCTAAAATCTCTTTCTTCTCCAAGACTCTTGGATGTGCTGATACTTCCTGCATCCGAGCCTTTTCTTAATTTATTTCTGGGTTGTGGGCATCGATGGCTGGCTAGCACTTATATCACCCTTCCCTAACTGCCCTTGAGGTGGTGGTGAGCTGCTTTCTTGCATGGCTGCAGTCCATCTGCTGTAGGAAAATCTAGAATAAAGTTAGAGAGTGAATTCCAGGATTTCAACCCATGGGCAGTGATGGGATGGCAATATATTTCCAAGTCAGAGTGGTGAGTGGTTTAGAGGGGAAACTTGCAAGTGTTGATAATCTCACGTTTCTGACGCCCTTGTCCTTCTGTATGGAAAAGGTTGAGGGTTTGGAAGGTGCTGACTAAGAATCTTTGGCAAATATCTTCATCTTGTGCTGGCACACACTGCTGTGACTGACTGTCAGTAGTTGGAGGGAATGGATGTTTGTGGATGTGGTGTCTTCCTGAGTGTTGTTGGGGTTACCCCATCCAGACAAGTAGGGAGTATTCCATCACAATCCTGATTTGTGCCTTGTAGCTGGTAGACAGGCTTTGGGGAGTAAGGATGCTAGTTACTTGTTGCAGTATTCCTGGCCTCTGACCTGCTCTTATAGCCACTGTATTTATATGGCAAATCCAAGTGAGCGTCTGATTAATGGTAACCTCCATGATGTTGACAGTAGGAGATTCAGTAATGCTAAGAGTGATGGTTAGCTTGGCTCTTGTCCAGAGATGGTCATTGCCTAGCATTTGTGTGGAGCGAATATCACTTGCCACTTGTCAGCCCAAGCCTGGATATTGCCTAGGTCTTGTCGCATTTGGATATGAGATAGTAGGAACTGCAGATGCTGGATATGAACTGCTTTAGTATCTGACGAGACATGAGTGGTGCTAAAATTCAAAATTGAGTTTTGAATCCCCCTCTCTCTAACCCTGCCACAGCACTGGAACAGCCCCTGTCATAGCTGTAAGTGATATCCTATATAACTGCAACAAAGCAAAATGATTTCCCTTTATCCTAACTGAAGTTTTTCTCAAATGAAAAGGACTTGGGTTTATGTCAAGACTTCAATGCTCTTGTTTGTTTGTTCATCTAGTGTTACCATAGACTAAGTGTGCTGGGCTGTCATGGCACAGTAGTAGCATCCCTACCTCTGGGCAAGAAGATCTTGTTTCAAGTTCCACCTACTCCAGGGGAGTTTCATAACATCTCCGTAGTACATGGACCAGGAAAGAAGGGCCACGGATAACTGGACTTGATTTAACCTAATATAAAGTACTATCCAAGGTATAATTTTAAGAGGTAAACCATGGCGGAGCTCAGAGTCTTGAATTGCTTCTCTTGCTCCATGTGGCAGGCCGCAGAAAGTTCTAGTCCCCTGCCCCAGCATATGTGCAGGAAGTGTCTCCAGCTACAGCTCTGGAAGCTTGAGTTTCAGAGCTGGAGCAGTGGCTGGGGACACTGTGGAGCATCTGCGAGGCAGAGAATATGGTGGATAGCACGTATAGAGAGGTGGTCATACCGCAGGCTCAGACTCTGCAGGCAGGACACGAATGGGTGACCACCAGACAGGACAAGAGAAATAGACAGATAGTGCAGGAATCTCCAGTGCAAAACAGATATACCATTTTGGATACTGTTGAGGGGAATCACCTCTTGGGGAAAGCATTGCATTGGACTCATTGCACCATGGTTGGTTCTGCTGCAGAAGGGAGGGGTAAAAGTGTGCCAGGACAATAGTTATAGCAGACTCAATTGTAAGAGGAATAGACAGGCAAACGAGACTCCAGGATGGTATGTTGTCTCCCTGGTGTTAATGTCAAGGATGTCTCGGAGTGGGTACAGGACATTCTGGAGCAGGAGGGTGGACAGACAGTGGTCATGGTACACATCGGTACAAGCAACATAGGTTTAAAAAAAAGGATGAGGTCCTAAAAGGAGAATACAGGGAGCTAGGAAGAAAGTTAAGAAATTGGACCTAAAAAGGTAGTGATCTCAGGATTACTACTGGTCAGAGTAGAAATGACAGGATATATTGGATGAATACATGGCTGAAAAGATGGTGTCATGGGGAGGGTTTCTGATTCCTGGGTCATTGGGACAGGTTCTGGGGGAGGTGGGACCTGTACAAATTGGATGGGTTACACTTGGGCAGGACTGGTCTGATGTCCTGGGGGTGTGTTTTCTACAGTGGTTGGGCAAGGTTTAAACCGAAATGCCCGGGGGATGGGAACATATGTAAGGAGTCAGAAAAGGAGGGAACAAGGATAAAAACAAAAGGTAGAAAAGGAATAAGAAAAGAAATAGGCAGACAAAATTCAAACAGAGCTGTTGAGAAAGTTAAGAGTGAGACAAATAATGTTAAAAAAGACAAGCTTAAAGACTTTGTGCCTTAATGTGTGGAGCGTTTGTTTGTGCTGGCATCACAGGCTAACATCCACATTCCACCAACATTTATTTTCATGATGAATGTGGTTAGCAATAATGACCAAATAATCTGCTTTTTCTTTGTGTGTCAATATTGGTCAGGGCTTTAAGGATAAATTCTAACTGGGGATACATCCACTTGAAGAGGCAGGCAGGACATTGGTTTAATGGACGCCTTTTTTTTAAAATCAGTCAAGCGCTGGAATGGGCTTGAATGTGGCAACTTGTAGTTCAGAATTGAAACTAGTTCCAACTGAATCACAGCTGTCACACAAATACCCATGAACTACTATGAGCAGGAATCAAACACAAACCTATCCACAGACATAGATTTTGCATTCCTGTGCAGTTCTTAGAGGGTCAACGCGACTTTGGAACACTCTGCCTCAGAATGCAGTAGAGATAGGATCATTGAATATGTTTAAGACAGAGGGGTATAGATCCTTGTTAGGCAGAGGAATCAAGTGATTTTGGAGTAGCAGGGGAATGTGCAATCCAAAACACAAACAGGTCAGCCATGATCTTATTGAACAGAGGCAAAGCAGGTTCAAGGGGCTGTATGATTTACTTCTGCTCCTATTTTGTGTGTTTGTATGCCTTCTGTTCAAGTAGCCTAGTTAACAAGAAAAGCTACCAATGGGATCTTCTACATCTGACTTGGCTGGGGGCAATGGGGGGTGGGGGAGTGGAGGAGGAGGAGGAGGAAGAGTTCACATCTCATGTCCAAACACAGCGCCTCTGATAGTGCAGCACTACTTCTCTGCTGCTGCTCTGCCTCATTATTAAGAAGTTTTAATAGATCAGGTTAAATAAATGAAAAAATGTTGTAAAAATAATACTGCTATACAGAAATAGGTAGCCATGCTACCTTGGAACATCTGTGAGGCTATAATCTAATGGAAAAATTATCATGGCATTGTAAATTGCATATGCTTTTAAACATGATTATGATTATGATTACCACATTGCTAGAAAATGCTTATTCAAAACAATATAGCTAGCATGTTGAGATCTAAAAAGATTAATGAACCATTTTCCTTATGCAACAAATAGAAAACTATTTATCGCTTTTGAGGTCATATGCAAATCATTTAGTTGCAAAATTCCAAGCAGTACATTGCTCAACTGCTTCCTGAAGAAAAGTTAATGGCTTATTTTTTTTTGGCCCTGTGCATAAGGATTTCAAATTTCACTGGAACAGAACACCCATGTACAACAGTTGTATACAGACACAAGACACTTGGCACTAACAAGTCAGGGGAGAGGGGAGGCTCTGTTGATGTGGTAGTCGTGTCCCTACCTCTGAGCTAGGAGGCCTGGGTTTAAGTCTCACCTGCTCCAGGGGTATGTAATAATATCTTTGAACAAGTTGATTAGATAAATATTTAAAACTGCAATTCTGATCCTGAGGACTAATTATAGTGAGCCTAAGCAATAGTGTCCTTAAGGCATAACATCACATGTCCTAATAGATTGATTAAAAATAATTTAAAATCGTGTTTTGGGGGTTTTTTGCCTGCTTAAATTCCTTGTTAAGTAACTTAAGAATACAAGTGCCCTCAGAATCTTATGTTTCGATATGATCACTTTTAGTTCTTCTAAACTCCAATGAAACCAGTTCAATATCCTCAACATTTCCTTATCAGGCAAGCTCTATCGCCTTAAAGTCAGTCAAATTAACTGTCGCTGAATTTATTCATTTCCACCTCATTTATACCTTTCCATCATTGCATCTGCTCAGTTTATGTTCTTAATTAGTTTGAGCTTTTCTTTGTAACCTGGTGTCATATGGAACTATGGCAGTCTTACTCATTCTGCACATTCATACCCTTTAAGGTTAAAATAGACCAAAACTGCACGGTATTAACCCCTTTTCTCCATCTCTGCCGCAGTGAGAATAGTCCCAGTGTCTCCTCATAACCAGTGTCCCAGCCCGTCACGCAATGTTCCATTGACAAGCCACCTTCTTGAACCATTGCAGTCTACTGCGCTTTGAGGGAAAGATTCAGGATTTTTGCTCTGTGAGATCAAAGGAGTGGAGCTATTTTTTTCAATCAGGGCAGGGTGCAGCTTGGACAGGTGCTTGCAGGTTGTAGTGTTCCCTTGCTGCTCTCTTGGCTCTTCCAGGTGGTAGAGATCATGGTTTGAAAATACTAGTTATGTGCTACAGGGGTTGATGCTAGGACCTCAACTGTTTATAATTTATATAAATCACAGATGGATTGAAATTATGGCTGCCAAATTTGCTGACGAAACAAAGTATGAAAGTACGCTGTGTAGAGGGCATAAGAAAGCTACAAAACAATTAGATAGATTGAGAGTGTGCAAAAATATGGTAATATGAAATTGTCCATTTTAGCAAGAATAAAAAAGAATCCAAAATATTAAGAGATTGCAGAGCTCTGAGATACAGTGGGGCCTGGCAGATTGAGTTTATGAATCACAAAAAAATGGTTACTATGTGGGTATAGCAAGTATGCAGGAAAGCTAATAGAATGTCACCAGGAAAGGAGAATACAAAATAGAGAGGTTATACTTCAGTTGTGCAGGGCATTGATGAGAATGCAGCTGGAGTACTGTAATTAGTATTGGTCACCTTACTTGAGGAAGGATGTAAATGCATTCTAAGCAATTCAGAGATAGCTTATTATACTAATGC
>JAHRHZ010000002.1:19594836-19640082 GCA_024137785.1 Ginglymostoma cirratum
GGCCTAGACCGATGAAGGGTCTAGGCCCGAAACGTCAAGCTTTCCTGCTCCTATGATGCTGCTTGGCTTGCTGTGTTCATCCAGCTCCACACCTTGTTATCTCGGATTCTCCAGCATCTGCAATACCTATTATCTCACATGTGAAGAGGACATTTTTTTTAGGGTAATTACTTTGGGGTAAGAAATTACCTGGGCATGGGAGATACCAGGATCCAGAAGGTGGTTCTAGGAGGATGAGTCTGAGCTGAGAACCTTCATCATTAGAAGATCTTGAAATCATCGCTAGATTGTGATTGCAAGCAGAACTTGGAGGATCGTCGGTTGAGCTGAGCGGCAATTCGTGGACGTTTGTGCTGGCTTCGCCTAACGCCAATTCAGTAACCAGCCAACCAAAGCTATGGTCTCTGCTAGTGTTCATGGCCCAGGCCAGAGGGTCTGAAATATAGTCAGGGTGATTGTGAAGAAGGTGGAGAAAGGATTACAGGCTGACTGGACTTTCCTCATGAGGAGAGTCCTCCTCGATTGCTGCGGGTTCCAAGAAGCACATAGGTTCTGTCTGCAGGAACGTGAAGCTATATAAGCATCTCCTCAATGTATTTGGAGAGAAAGGTGGTGAGGGTCCCCTCTCCGTCCTGTCTGCAACACCATTACCTGTTCTCCCTGCACACAGGAGGGACAGGTCAGAGAGGAGGAAGAGGTAGCCAGCGCAAAGGCACAGCAATTGACCCAACCTCCACCTGAACAGGCAATGGAGTTGGTGGTGGTGGTTGGCGGGGGGGGCGGGGAGATGAGTTAATACCAGTGAGAAACAACTATGAACGGAAAATATGTCAGGCCCTTAAGCTCCCACAACAAAATGGAAAGAGGCAGCTGCATAATGGGCATACCAGCAGCTCCTCTGATGATGAGGATGTGCAGAGAGATAGCCACCAACAAAAAGAAAGGCACAGCACCATGGGATAGAAGGTGAGGACTACCCGCCCCCCCCCCCCCAACAACTTGGAAATGTTGGACTTCCTGAGGGGCCCAGGGAAACCCAACATCCAGCAATCATGTGCTAAGGGGTACCCACTGGACCACAGTTCTGGGCAACCAGGACAGTCACTCTATCGAACTTAGACCTTTCTGGCTTCATTCCCATCCCAATGACACTGGATCAGGGCAAACACCCCAGGGAAGAACAAGATGGCTACCTCAGTGCTGAGAGTGTCCAACAGTGCACCCACACCAGAGAGATGCAGGGACTCCCCCCGTGACAAGACTGCAGGTGAATGGACATTGGGTCTATGGTAACTCCTATAAACTCTCAAAATGTGTTTTAAAATTGCCACTATTAATGTGCGTAGCATTAAGTCTGCTACATGATGTGTTTCTATGTTGGCCTACCTGGCCAATGTCAAAGTGGACCTCCTGTTTCTGCAGGATACCGCACCTCTGCAGCTACAGGATTTGGTCAGAGGGGAATGATTGGCGTTCCTTGGGCCCGAGTGTTCCACTGCGATAAGGCAACTTCATCTCCAATGGAGCTGGTGGGTGGTTGCCTTCTCGTAGCAGATGTTATGTACAGAAACACTCCCCGAGACAAATTAACGTATTCATCTCGGTGGTAAAGAGTGAACAGCTGGCCATCCTGCACTGCTGCTGGTGATGTCTGGATCAATCATTCTGGCTGGAGACTTCAACTACACCATTGGTGTGGACGGACAATCTGGAGGGGCTGACAGCTTCCTGATGGAAATGGTTAATGTCGTCAAAATGCACAATCTCTTCAGCACCTCTTCAGATGGAGCGCTGTGTCGATACACCTGGATGTAGACAAACGGGTCTATCAGCCCAAGCACAGATTTCCTGTTTGTTTCTGTTCTTGGTCAGATCCATTGATGTCAAGACAGTGTTCTTCTCTGACCACTGCCTCCTTAGGGCTATCACCTACAGAATGACCAGTGTGCCAGCAAGGGAACATGGAAACTGAAATTATTGACTCCAGAAGATACCGAGGAGCTCAAAAGGGATTAAATTGGTTGCAGAATCATGAAGCCCTATTTTGAATCTTCATCAGACTGGTGGGAAACAGTCAAAAGGAACAGCAAATGTTCTTTATCCTCAAAGGCATTCAGAAGGTGAGACAGAGAGGCAGAAAACTATTCAAACTCCGGGAAAAAAAGCATGCAAAATCTACTCTGACTGCAGATGATGGGTGTCGATGTCAGAGGGTTTCCAGGGGGTGAAGAGGCAGCAAGTAGGTTAAGCTGTCTGATGGTCCTCATTCACACTCCAGTCCCATGTCTCCACATTCCCATCATTGTAGTATCTGCTTCTCACAGGATCCCATGTTTACTAACCACACCTCGGAGATCATTGTGTGTGTGAAATATCTCTAACATCAGTCCTAAAGTAGCCCAATGGTGGGGCTTAATCTGTTTCTGTTGATGTGAATTTTGCACACTTACCTTTTCGTTCACTGAACCAGCTTACGTGCATTTTCCTTTCAAGTTAGAAAGCCAGTGCCTTCGGTTTATAATTATAATTCAATATTTCATGGGAGATTCGTTTTGTGCTTCTTTTCAACTACCTGCATTACTTAAATGGCAGTCAACACGACTGAAAACAGGCGGAGTTCAACCAGAACCAAACACAGCACATCTGAACACAAATGGACACAGTATTAAGGTTGGGTTTGACCAGGGCTGGACAACATTCATGCGGTCGGGTCTTAGCAGAACTCTTTGCACTTAGATTAGTAAATAATCAACATGGGTTGTGAAATGCTGGCTATCATGCAATAGGAGATAGAATTCCTGTTTCAGCTGTACAAAGTTTGCTGTGATAATCTACGTATCACACTGTGAAGCACTGGAGGGAGTATTTGTGGTATCCTACCTAGAGTATCTGAAGGTGGGAAGAGAGTGAGGGACATGCTTTTTTTAAAAAAAAAGCACATGAATGCCTTTGTCACCCTCCCATCCCTGGTTTGATTTCGTCCCCACTCATGCCTTGCTGGGGTCACCCAGCTGTACCTGTCCAAATTCCCTGGACTTAATTTACGTGTAGGAGTGAACTCCACTTCTTCATGGAGACTAGGTTTAATCTCAGTAGTAGCCACTGGTGTCTTCTGGGAGTCCACGATTATGCAGCTTTCAGCCAATCACATTGCCCACAGCTTTCTATGGACCAAAGTTCCACTTTGGACTAATGAAGACCTCCTCTGCATGTTGTAGTTGGTTGGCTCACTGAGCTAGTTCATTGTTCCGCAGACATTTCATTACCCTGCTGGGTAACATCATCAGTGCAGCTTCCGATGAAGGGCTGTTGTGTTTTCCCATCTGTTATTTAAACTCTGGTGTCAGTTGAGCTGGATTGCCTCACTTCCTGAACTGCTAATCCGAACCGAAGACCCACTACCCACTATGGACAGGAGCAATGTCATATACAAGATTCCTGTAAAAATGGCGACAAACTTTACATTGGACAGACAGGAAGGAAATTAGCCACATTAGTAAACGAATATCAACTGGCAACAAAAAGACACGACCAATACTCACTCATCTCCATCCGTGGATAAAGAAAACCATCAGTTCAATTGGGACAACACCAGGATCCTGGGTCAGACGAAACAGAGACACGCATGCGAATTCCTAGAAGCCTGGTTCTCCACAAAGAAAGCCATCAATAAACACGTGGAGCTAGACTCCATATACCTCCATTGCGAAGGAAAACCAGACATGAGGTAACCCAGCTCAACAGGCACCAGAGTTTGAATAACAGACCGGAAAACGCACCACCACTTCATTGGAGGCTGCACTGATGATGTTACCCAGCAGGTTAATGAAACATCCGCAGAACTCGGTGAGCCAACCAACCACAACGTCAACAACCCGAGCTACAAATCTACTGTAAAACCTTAGAGACCTCCTCTGCAATATTATCTTTGTAAGGCATCCAGGTTGAGTTTCAGATTGTAGCCATTTAGGATATAGTACAATCAAACAGTTAGTAATATTGAACCAACATCCCAGAGAATGTAATTTTTTTATTCATTCGTGGGATGTGGGCGTCGCTGGCAAAATGACATTTACTACTTTTTCTTAGTTGCCCTTCAGAAGGTAGTGATGAACTACTTCCTTTGAACTGTTTCAGTCCATGTGCGGTAGGTGGACCCAAAATGCTGTTGGAGGCAATTCCAGGTCTTTGACCTAGTGGCAGTGAGAGAGTGGTAATATACTTCCAAATCACAATGGTGAGTGGCTTGGAGGTAGTGGTGTTCCCATGTATCTGCTGCCCTTGTCCTTCTAGATGAAAGTGGTTGTGGACTTTGAAGGTGCTGTCTAAGGATTTATCGTGGATTTCTACAGTGCATCCTGTAGATTCTACACACTGCTGCTACTGAATGTCAGTGGTGGAGGGAATGGATGCTTGTGGACTGTGGTGCCAATCAAGTGGGCTGTTTCATTCTGGACAGCATCAAACCCTTTCAGTATTGTTGCACTCATTCAGAAAAGTGAGCATCATTCTGCTACACTCTTAACTTGAGTCTTGTAGATGTGGACAGGTTTTGGTGAGTGAGGAGAGTTGTTCACCACAAGTTTATACAATGAGCACAGTTAATTTCTGGTCAATGGTAACTCCAGGATGTTGATAGTGGAGGACTCAGTGATAGTAACATCATTGAATGTCAAGGGGTGATGGTTAAATTTTATTGAAGATGGTCAGTGACTGGAATTTGTGTGGTGCAAATGTTACTTGCCAGCCCAAGTCCAGATATCATTCAGGTCCTGTTGCATTTAGACATGGACTGCTTCAGTACCTGAGGAGACATGAATTGTGCTGAACACTGAGCAATCTTTGGTAAACAACCCCACTTTTGACCTTGCGATGGAGGGAAGGTCATTGATGAAGTTGCTGAAGATGGTTGGGCAAAGCACACTACCCCAAGGAACTCTTGCAGAGATGACCTGAAGTTGAGATGACTGACCTCCAAGAACCACAACTGTCTTCCTATGTGCCTGGAGTGGCTCCAACAAAATTTGCTGCAGTTTTGTAAACCTCAGCTGGTTCACATACACACTTCAGGGGCAGAAACTTGTGCCGAACATGACATCAAATTAAACTAATCCCTTCTGCCTGCCCTTGGTCCTTATCCCTCCATTCCTTGCATATTCATGTGCTCATCTAAAAGTCCCTTAGGTGCCCTTATCATATCTGCCGCTACCACACACCCTGGCAGAGCGTTCCAGATTCCTACCACACACTGTTTAAAAAACTTGCCCTTCACATTTCCTTTGAACTTTGCCCATCTAATCTTAAATGCATGCTCCCTAGTGTTAAACATTTCAATTCTGGGAAAAAAGATTCTGACCATTAACCCTGTCTATGCATCTCAATCTTGTAGACTTCTTTCAAGTCTCCCCTCAGCCGCCGCTGCTCAAGAGAAAACAACCCAGGTTTTTCTAGCCTCTCCTTATAGTTCATAACCTCTAATCCAGGAAGCATCCTGGTAAACCTCTTCTGCAGCCTCTCCAAAGCCTCCACATCTTTCCTGTAATGTGGTGACCAGAATTGAACACAATACCTTACATGTGGCCTAACCAAAGTCTTATAAAGGTGCAATATGACACCCTGACTCTTGTACTCAATTCCCAAGCCAATAAAGGCAAGCATGCCATATGCCTTCTTTGCCACGCTACTTACTTGCATGGCCACTTTCAGGGAACTACAAACCTGAGCCCCCAAGATCCTTCTGTACATCACTGCTGCTTAGAATCCTGCCATTAACTTTATACATTTCCTTAACATTTGATCTCCCAAAATGCAGCACCTCACACTTACACGGATTAAACTCCACCTGCCATTTCTCCACCCATAGCTGAAACTGATCTATATCCTTTGACAACCTTCTACACTATCCACAACTCCACCGATCTTTGAATCGTCTGCAAACTTACTACCTCACCCATCTACATTTTCATCCAAGTCATTCATATAAATCATAAACAGTAGAGGTCCCAGTCTGGATCTCTGCAGAACACCACTAGTCACGGACCTCCAGCCTTCCAGCACTACCCTCTCTTCTACGGGCAAGCCAATTCTGAATCCACGCAGCCAAAGCACCGTTGATCCCATGCATCTTAATCTTCTGGATGAGCAGACCATGAGGGCCCTGGTCAGAAGCTTTACTAAAATCCAAGTAAACAACATCCAATGTTCTACCCTCATCAATCACTTTTGTCACCACCTCAAAAAATTCAGTCAAGTTAGTAAGACATTGCAATGCCCTGCATAAAGCCATACTGACTGTCCCTATTTAGGCCATGCTTTTCCAAATGTGCATAAGTCCTATCCCTAAGAATTCTCTCCAAAAGCTTCTCAACCACCGATGAGAGACTCATTGGTCTTTAGTTTCTTGGATTATCCCTATTTCCTTTCTTGAACAGAGGAACAACATTAGCTACTTGCCAGTCCTCCAGAACCTGTCCAGTGGCGAGCAAGGAATCAAAGATCTTGGTCAAGGCACCAGCAATCTCCTCTCTTGCCTCTCTCAATAACCTGGGGTAGATACCATTAGGCCCTCCGGATTTATCCACCTTAATGTTCTTCAAGAGATCCAACACTACTGCGTTCTTGATCTCAAAATGCCCTAGCATATTAGCATGTTCCACACAAATTTCACTGTCCTCTATTTCCTTAGCTTGACCTCCCTGACCCCAGTTTCTGCGTGGTTGACTCTTGATACTTGTGCAAAACTTTCAGCGTGTTTCTGCATTAAATTTCATGGTACATTATTCTGCTTCTTGATATATTTTATCCAACTGAATCTGCAATTTCTTCCCATTTCTTCCCCTCCCCTCCCTTCTAGTTTGGCATCATTTTCAGCAAGTTTCTGAAGTTCAACGATGTAAACTACAAGGAGTGGTGAAATGAGGTAATTCTGCCCATACCTTCAAATGTAACTAACATGGTCTTTTCTGTCTCTATTATTTGGTCAGTTTCTTTCTCCAGTGCCAAATGTTATCTTGAATACCTACGGATTTGAGTTTGATGAAGAAGCGTTTCATGTGGAACTTGTACCAAAACTGTGTAGAAGTTAAGAGTTTCCATTTCAATTTCGTTCATCATTCCCAAAATTCCATTTGAATTGTCATCCCCATAATCCACTTGGGTAATCATTCCTACAAACTGAAGGGAGCTGTTGCTTCTGAATCCGTGCCAAGCCCTATTAGAGCATCAGGCAGATTAACTCGAGATTTAGCCTGAGTATCCATCAGATTGTTTTACAAGAAGTATAACAGTGTCTGTCTTTTCATTTTGGGACAATGATCCAAGTTACTGGGGTGAAATTCCATTCTATACCTAAGCCACACACAGTCTAATTGCTCGCTCCAATTGGAAATCAAATAACGGTGTTCCCGAAAAGCAATGCATAAGATTAATCACTGTGAGTATTACATGTGAAGTAAAAACAAATGCCAGGGAACATTTTTAAAAAAAAAACGAGTATAATGATCTTTTAATGAACAGTATCAAACAGAAACAAAATCCCAAAGAGGGGTGCTTTCTGAAAAAAAAAACTCTTTTTTGGATGGGTGTGGGGGTTTTCCAGAGCCTTAGAACACCAAAAAACTGAACACATTTGATCAAATGCTGTCAAACCTCTACTCAGTTGCCAGAGGTATGCACCTGCTTACACACGCCAGTTGGTGCATGAAACCAGATTTGAGCCAGGCTGACAAACTGTGGAGCAGGTAAGTATTTTTCAGTCACTGGACACCAATGGAGAACTGGAAAAATGGCCAGTTAAGTGTCACAAAGCTTTCACAGCCAAATTCAGGACGCACTCTATCCCACTCCATAATTTTTTTTGAAAAAAAAAGAACACTTTTCTTAAGGTACTCACATACGAAATCACTAACAAATATTTTTCCATTTAGTCACATGGAACAAACTCAGTCCAAGCCAATTAGACAACGTGAGGCAGTGGTAGGATGAGGGGGTCTTCCTGGGAAGAAGAGAAACATTGGCATAAAATGTTAATCTCCCACCGTGCTTTGCTTTGTTACATATATATGAAGGGCAGTCTCTGTATTGTAAATGCAGAAATAAAAGCAGTGTTCAATTTGCTCACAGCAAGATCCCTCAAACAGCAAAACAATAGTGTCTAAAAAGCTTATCCACATTTTTTTTTAAGATAATGTTGGTTGTAGGAGAAACACTGGCCTAGGAAAGTGGGGAAATCTTCTTGGTTCTGTCTCAAAACTGCGGGTACAGGACATCTTACATCCAATTAACAGGGCTAGCTGGTTCTTGGCTTAATATCTGAAAATCACCTCTTCCAACAGTGTGGCAAACCCTCACTACTGCCCTTCTGACAGGTGGCACCCCCTCACTACTGTCCCTCTGATAGAATGGCACTCCCTCACTGCTGCTCCTCCAACAATGCAAGGCCTCCTCATATTGCTGTCAGAGTGTCAGTCTGGATTACGATCTTGGGTTGTGTTCTGAATATACTCCTCCTGAAACAGTTGCCAGCACGCTACCCAGTAAACCTTGGCGAAACGCAGCTTTTCCTGACCTGCTGAATTTTTCCTACCTTTGCTGTTTTTATTTTATATTTTCAGGACCCGCAATATCTTGCTGTTAGATGAGGATTAATGCTGCTCCCATCCAGTATCAACACTAATCTAGCGTCTCTATCCAGTCAGTGTTAAAGCCCACCTGTCCAGTTATAAACACCAGTCCAGTTTCTCTACCATTGCTCTCATTCAATAAATGGATTGAAGTTCAATTGACAGAATGTGCAATGACATGGTTCCAAAACTGAACAAGGTCATGGGCGCCAGACACGTGGGACCACCTCCCCTCACAAGTTCCTACCACACCACATGGCCTGCAGTGGTTCAAGAAGGCAGCTCACCACCACCTGTTCAAAGGCAGTTAGGACTGGGCATCCTAGACTGCGATATCCACATTCGTTTAAAGGATGCAAATAAATGGTGACACAGAACGGAAAGAGAGACAGCAGCCGGTGTGTACCTCAAGATCAGGGTGTAATACAGTCAACAGAAAAACACAAGGGGATGGTGAAATTGCTCGCAGAATCCCATTCAAAAAAAGTGGAAAGTGAGATCTTGGATTCTGAGCGACTAAATACTGCCCTTTAGCGAGGCAAGTCAGATGGGGGTCAGATGTTGTACCGCATTCCAGTCCCCAGAGACCAGTGTCCTGCTGCTCAACTCACCGAGGTGACCATCTGGACACTTTCCCCGACCTCTTAACCAGTTTAACTGGACACAGAAAGAAGATCCACCAGGAATTCATTCAGTGACAAGCAGCCGTGTTGTGCCTTGCGGGTGATCGAGGCAACTGCAACCTGATTCTAAAAATTCACCTGGAACACCACTTTCCAATTAATTAATTAATTACAATAATACAAACAAAAAAAAATTAAATTCACAGTTTAAGATGCAGGGCGAAAAGAACCAGTTGAATAGAATCCTGCGATAATACCTGCTCCATACAAACGGAGCGGAGAGTGTTGAGACATCAGCTTCATTCTTGCCACGAAGCGTGGTGCATGATCAGGGTGTCCCACAGGTAGCAGCAGGACATTCCTGCGGTCGGAAGAGAGGCAGACTGACAAGGTGACTCCCTCTCAGGTTGCCGGTTCCCGAGCAGACCTGTCTGCTGGCTTCAGGAGAAGCTTAAGGCCTTTGGCTGGAGTTATGAGACAAAAGGAAACCATCTGAGCCATGAAGAATGGAAAAGGGAATGCCAACCCTCCTTCCAGGTCAAGCTTGGCTCCTCACGCAGCTGGAATGATCTCAGGGCTGGCTGCTGCCTTAATGCTGTAGAGTTCTGAGTGAAAATAATTGAAACAGATTTGTAGTGGTGCTATTGTTATTGAGAGGGGGAATGAAAGGGGGGTTTCAGTGTGGGGAGAAGATGGGGAGAAGATAGAGAGAGAAATCCGTGATTGCTGGATGGTCTCATGGGGGTCCAACTACAGTCAGGCTGCTCTCGGGAATGGCGTCCTGATATGACTCGAGCCTGGCCAGGCGACTCTGCTCCAGGGCAATGGCCTCCGCGGAGTGCTTGCATTTCTCCGAGCCACACTGGCAGGTGAAATATTTACATTTGATGTCCCAGAACCGGTCTCCATAATCAAAGCTGGTAAAGATGAAGAGAAGGGCAGACATTAATTAAAGAGACAGAGAGAGAGAGAGAAAACAGTCAAAATCACAACACCTTTCACAGAGGTGGTCCCTGATGTGTGGGAGTCTACAACAAGGGTCTGCAATGGGACCTGATCAGGGAGCTTTGTGGGAAGCTAGGGAAGTGATTGCTGGGCCCCTTGCTGAGATATTTGTACCATCAATAGCCACAGGTGAGGTGCCAGAAGACCGGAGGTTGGCTAGTGGGGTGCCATTATTTAAGAAAGGTGGTAAGGAAAAGCCAGGGAATTCTTGAATGACATCAGCGATGGGCAAGTTGTTGGAAGGGATTCTGAGGGACAAGATTTTCATGTATTTGGAAAGGCAAGGACTGATTAAGGATAGTCAACATGACTTTGTGCATGGGAAATCGTATCTCAATAACTTGTTTGAGTTTTTTGAAGAAGTGAAGAGGAGGATGGATTAGGGCAGAGCAGTGAATATGATCTATATGGATTTCAGTAAGGCGTTCAACAAGGTTGCATGTAATACACTAGTTAGCAAGGTTAGGTTAAGGTTCGAATAGATTTGTAGCTCAGGTTGTGGATGCTGTAGTTGGTTCGCTCGCTGAGCTGGTTCGTTAGTTCGCAAGGCGTTTCATTACCCTGCTGGGTAACATCATCAGTGCAGCCTCCGATGAAGCGCTGTTGTGTTTTCCCACCTAGTATTTAAACTCTGGGGTCCGTTGGAATCGGTTACCTCATTTCCAGTTTTTCTTCGCAGTTGCGTATATATAGGGTCTAATTCTACATGTTTATTGATGGCCTTCTTGGTGGAGAATCAAGCCCCTAGAAATTCTCGTGCTTGCCTCTGTTTGGCCTGTCCTAGGATCCTGAAGTTGCCCTAATCCAACTGGTGGTTCTTCTTATCCGTGTGAATGGAGACGAGCGAGTACTCATTAGATTAGGTTAGATCACATGGAAAACAAACAGAACGCACCATTTGGATACAAAATTGGCTAGAAGGTAGAAGACAGAGGGTGGTGATGGAACTAGAGGTCTGTGACCAGTGGTGTGCTGCAAGGATCGGTGCTGGGTCTGCTGCTTTTTGTCATTTATATAAATGATTTGGATGTGAATATGGGAGGTATCGTTAGTAAATTTGCAGATGACACCAAAATTGATGGTGTGGTGGACAGAGAAGAAGGTTATCTCAGAGTACAATGGGACCTTGATCAGATGAGTTTAGGAGTGGCAGGTGGACTTTAGATAAATATGAGGTGCTGCATTTTGGAAAGGCAAATCAGGACAGGACTTATACATTTAATGGTAAGGTCCTGGGGAGTGCTGTTGAACAAAGGGACCTTGGACTGCAGGTTCATAGTTCCTTAAAAGTGGAGTTGCAGGTAGACGGGATGGTGAAAGGTGGTGTTTGGTTTGCTTGCCTTTATTGGTCAGTGCATCGAGTATAGGAGCTGGGAGGTCAATGTTTCAGCTGTACAGGATGTTAGGGCACGTTTGGAATACTGTGTTCAGTTCTGGTCTCTTTGCTATAGGAAGGATGTTGTTAAACTTGAAAGGGTTCAGAATTGTTTTACAGGGATGTTGCCAGGGTTGGAGCTACACGAAGAGGCTGAGTAGGCCGAGGCTGTTTTCCCTAGAGCATCAGGGGCTAAGGGGTGACCTTACTGAGGTTTATAAAATAATGAGGAGCATGGATAGGGTGAATAGTCAAAGTCTTTTCCCCGGGGTAGGGGAGTCCAAAACTAGAGAGCATAGGTTTAAGGTGACAGGGATAAGATTTAAAACGGACCTAAGGGGCAACTTTTTCACACAGAGGGTGGTGCATGTATAGAATGAGTTGCCAGAGGAAGTGGTTGGGGCTGGTACAATTACAACATTTAAAAAGCATCTGGACAGGCACATGAATAGGAAGGCTTCGGAGAGATATGGGCTAAATGCTGCCACTTGGGATTAAATTAAGTTAGAATATAAGGTCGGTGTGGACAAGTTGGGCAGAAGGGCCTGTTTCCGTACTGTAAAGCTCTATGACTCTATCAGTTAAAGAATCACAGAATTACTTTGCTGCAGGAGGCGGCCTTTTGGGCCTTAATGTCTGCACAAGGTCATTGAGCAAGCTTCAAACAATGCCATATGCCGGACTTCTCCCTGTAACTTCCCACGTTCTTCCTTTTTAGATAACAGCTCAATTCCCTTTAGAATGTCTTGGGTGAACCTGCCTCCACCCCAGTCTCAGGCCACGCACATGCACTGCGCAAAGATGATTTTCTTTGCATCACTTTCGCTCCTTCACCAATTACTTTGAACATATACCCTCTTGTTTTGGATCTCTTTATGGAGAACAACAGAAATTTCTTGTGTCTCACAGTCAGTAATTTCTCATCTCATTCTTAAATAGTACACTCCTTATTTTTTTTAAACCATGTTCCCCATCTCAAGATTCTTCTGCATGTAGCCAATGGCAAAAACGCTACAGAAGGCATGTAGTTGTGTTTGGTACCAAGGAGTCCTGACACAGAAGCCTCAGGAACAACTCACCCAAGCTCCTCGCCTGTTTTTATATCCCGACTGCTGAAGAATGCGATCCGGGGGAACCGGAGGTCCTGGTGAAGCATGAAGACACGTACGGGAATGATATTGGGGTCGCACAGGTGGTTTATGAAGCGGCTTACATTGCCATAGTAACGGGCGTCAATGCAGTACACCTCCCCGTCCTGAAGCACAACACATAGACAGAAATAGTCAAGTTTTGCATCTTGTGGATATAAAAAGCTTCAGTTTGATCTGTGCCCCTCACTGGAGTAAGTGTTTAATGAAGAATGCTCTGCAGCCCACTGCAACTTAAACTTTAAAACCTAGCAGGAAAGTTGTAAACTCTAGTTGATCACATTTCTAGAGATTTTATCCCATGCCCTCCAACTATTTACTGCCCCACTGACTGGTCAAACAGGCTTTATCGCCAATCCTCAAATATTTGATTCATTAACAAAAGTATTCAAAGCTAATTTATTAAAACACAGAAAACACTGCCTGTGAATTCTCACACTGTGCTGTGAGATTAATCTTCCGACCCACGGGCACTTGATGACCCAAACACTGATGGTAATACTGAGCCGAATCTGAGGGTATTGTAATCAGTCTCGATCCAATACAAAGCCAGTAGGAGGAGAAGCTGTAGACAACACCTGGGGTGCAGAGAATTACTCACTGCTTACAACTTGGCATCTCAGCTAAGCCTCAGTCAGCAGCCAGGTGAGCACTCAAAAAAGCAGCATTACCTTATTGTCCAGGTCAAAGAGGTATGAGTCATCTTCACGCACGTCCGCCTCGGCGTCTGAAATGATCTCACCAACGTACCTGAATCAAAGATAAAGCCATTAGACACATTGGCTGGGAGAGCAATGGGTGTTGGGGGGGGCAGGGTGGGGATAACGAGAGAGAGTGCATAAAGAGAAAGAAAGCAGGCTGAAGGAGTATGGAGGGATGAGGAGGGAGTGTAGGATTAGTGGGGAAACTAGCATCTGCATTGAGTTATAATACCATAATCAAAGTATATTTATTACGTTATTACTATAGTGTTCTTCTTAACAGTAGTCAATGTTGATCTTGACACTCCACAACATGCAGTTCTGCTTAGCTTCGTCTGACAAAGAAATACACCATGGGATTGTGAACAGGATGTTTAGACTTAGAGCTGCAAAGGTAATGGCTGTGTTTCTTTTCACCTTCAGACTTTGAAGCATGAATAAGACAGAGATGGTGTACTCTTGGGCTCATTAGCCCTAATTAAGGAATCATAACTAGCGCTGTGTCCTTGCATTGGTATATTGTAAGCACAGCAATTGATTAAATGTAATCTTTGTATTAAGAGTGAGCTTTGTAACAATGTGTTCAAGCTTGCAATTGTATAATCCTTTAATTTGTAGAGTACTTTCTCGATTAGTTTTAACAGGTATAAAAGGGTAATGTAAACTGTTTCCAGGCATTCAACACAGTGTAGGCAAATCGTAAGTGCTAAGTAAGTGTCTGACTTCATGGGAACAATGCCAAATTAGGCATCACTGAGGAATGAGCACAACGATATCACTGGGTGCTGACTACAAATACTTCCCTTTTCCGTTAGCAAAGAAGACCTTTACAAACAATCCTGTAGTCTTACTGAAGTGACCATAACAAAACATAATGAAGAGGCTGGGCCCATGACAACTGTAGGAATCAGTTAAGAGTTAAGGGAAGTGATATCAATTAATATCTGTCATATTTACTGGCCAATTAGATTTATGTGCCCCTTAATACAATTAGCAATAAATTTCACTCATCTGAGGCCAATCAAAATGTAACAATTCAAGTTAAATGGTAGGTGATGGCCTAATGGTACCATTGCTAGATTATTAATCCAGAGATCCAGGTAATGTTCTGGGAACCTCGGTTTGAATCCTGCCATGGCACATGGTGAAAGTCGAACTCAATCATAATCTGGAATTAAGATTCTAATGATGATCATGAAACCATTGCCAATCGTCAGTAAAACCCATCTGGTTCACTAACGTCCAAAGAAGTCTGCCACCCTTATCTGGTCTGGCATACATGTGACTTCAGACCCAATGTGGTTGACTCTTAACAGTCCTCTGGACAATTAGGAATGGGCAATAAATGCTGGTCCAGCCAGTGATGCCCACATCTCATTAAAAAAAAAACTGGGTTGTGGCATAGGAAAAATTAATAAGCATTAGCTTTAGGTTACCAACAGGCATACGAGTTTAAGGTTATCCTGCTTCCAACTGGAAGTGAAAGGCCCTCAAGAGAGAGACCAAGAATCCAAGTGTCGACCTGCACCCTAGGCAGAACCAGGAAGCAAGAGCAAACGTAAAGTGACTGCCCTGCTTTAATAGGTATTAATTATAACCTGAGTAAAGTTCCCTGAGTTACCACACTCAGCTTGTCTCCTACTGCTTTATTAGATAGAATGAACAACTTTATATTGGAATATTGAACTATACAAGACCCCTAAAAAGTACAGGAGCGAAGGCAGGGGAGGAGGGGAGCAAGGGTGAGAAGACGAAGTCAAAGGAGAAGGGGAGCAAGCATGACACAGAAGGAAAGGAAGAGAGTGCAAGTGAGAGCACGAAAAAGAGAGCAGAAGGGAGCGAGAAAGCATAAGCAAACCGAAGAAAGAACAAGAGATGAAAACAGTTCAAGACAGCATGAGAGAGAGAAAAAGAGAGCATGTAAGATTGGGAGAGTGAGAGACAGCATGTGAGTGACAGTAAGTAAGAGCAACTGCGTTTATATAATGCCTTTCATGACCACAGGATGCCCCTCAGATTTTTACAGTGTTTCTGAAAAACTGTCACTGCTGCAGTGTAGGAAATGCAGCAGCTAACACATACTAAGCACACTACCAAAATCAGGAGTGTGATTACAACCAGATAATTATTGGTCCTTTTTCCCATTCACAGAATGTGGGTGGCGGCTCTGGGCCAGCATTTACTGCCATCCCTAATTGCCCCAGGGGAGATGGTGGTGAGTCACCTTCTTGATCCACTGCAATCCATTTGGTGGAGGTAGATCCCCAATGCAGTGAAGGTGTTCCAGGACTTTGACTCAGGCACAGAAGTTTTTTTTTCTTATTTTGGAGGAGGGAAAAATACTAATCAGGACATGAGGGACAACTCCCCTATTCTTTCTCAGAAATGATGCCATGGGATCCTTTGCAACCATCTTAGCAGTTTGGTGAGGCCTTGTTTTGACATCTCACCCCAAAGGTGACACCTCTAACAGTACAGCATTCAGACAGGGTGAAACAGAACAGTCTACCTATCTTAGTTCCCAGCGCAAAGGGAAACTTCACTCTCGAACTAGTGACGCCAAAAATGCTGATGCTGCCTGATTATTCAGAAACGACAGCAGCAGGGCACGTCTGCTCAACACAACCTCCCCACAGGTTGGCACATAGGGCACAGTAAGAGCAAGATCGGGTTCTAAAAATGACGATCTAGAAAGAGACCATTGTGAAAAAACCGTGAAGTAAAAATTGTGCTGATACTGCAGACATTGAAATAAAGATAAAAATGCTGGATACATTTAGTAGATCAGGCAAACTCTGGATGGTGGCAGAAAGGGAATGGGGGACGAGAGAGAGAGAGAAAAAAAGGTCATGGGAGTTGGGGGGGGGGGGAAGGAGGGAGAAAGAAAGAAAGAAAGAAAGAAAGGGAAAGAAGAAGAAGGGTACGGTGGGGAGGGCGGTCAGAGAGGGGGGAATGGGAGGAGGAGGAAGAGAGAGAGACGGACAGGAAAAGGGAGATGGAGAGAAAGGCACAGAGGAAGAGAAAGGCAGAGAGAGAACTGGGAGAGAGAGAGAGAGACACAGAAAGGAAGAGAGAGACACACATAGTGTTTTTTGTTGATAACCTTTTGTCAAACCTGGTGTTAATTGAAAAATACATCAGGGAAAGAATGGAGGTAATTTTAACGTCATCCAGTGACAGCAGGATTGTCTTCTGGTCAGATGTCTAATTTAAGTCCTACCAGACCTACATGCCTGAATCACACGTCACAGAACATTTCCGTGCACTGTACTTACTCACAGATGAAGGTCCCCTGTGGAATATCCTGCAGAGCTCGCACGCCCCAGCCCATCTTCTCTGTCCGATAGAGTTGTAAGCGAACTCTTCACAGGAAAAAAAACGAGAAAATAATCAGCATCAGGCAACCTTTTAAAATCAGCATGAAACCCATTCTATTTCCCAATCTCACATAAACAGCAGTGCAGTGTCTTTCAGTCACATACAAGATTTGGTCCAGCAATTAGGTCAATGTTTCGCCACACACCTCCTTCCCTAAACGTCGTGGCCTTCCTGAATTCTCACTGGGGTCTGGCCAACAGTGGCACAAGTTGGTAATTCTCATGCAGGAACTGGACTGGTGAGTGTCAGGGCTGCAGCTTGACTGTGGAGACATTACCACTGCGGCTGATACACTCCTCACCATGACCCCCCTGTAAACACGTGATTTCATGAAAAGAATGTGTGTGTAGATGGTTGGGAAGTGATTGCTTGGCCCATTTCCTCCTCCACCCCTGAATTTCCTCAGTCTAGGGAGTGGCAAAACCAATGGCAGCAGCTCCTGACCACTGGTCTATTAGGCATGGGCAGGAATGAGCTAGGCAGCTCAGTTTAACACAAAAATCCACAAAGGGAGAAATAGAATGGGAAGAATTCTCAACAAAGCTCATTTAAAAATAAATTTCAGAAATACTGGGGCAAAAAAAAAAGGGAAGATATACGCTCCAAGTCAAGATCCCTGATCGGAAAAACATTGAGCGGGGTCACTACCACCAACCACTTCCCTCCCTAGCCCTGTTGAATAGGATACTCTGTCAGGGAGAGATGACTAGATTTAAAGCGATGAGGGGAGCAGGAGGAGACGGGTTTAACCTCTATGCATCAACCATCTCTTACCTGATCCCACTTTGCACCACACGGTTCTTGCACGTCCGCCAGCAGGAACATGCCTGATTGCACTCGAAGATCAGGGGTGGCTCAATCTTATTGAATTCTTGTAAAAGACGCCCATCCTACTCCGGTAAAAAAAGAGAGAGGGAAGTGGATTAACACTGGGGATAGACTGGGTCTGACACATGCCATTATTTTGCTTATAACAGTAACAGCGTGGCAGGTGTCGGTGGGTCACAATGCACCTCTGGAGAATCAGAGAGTGGTTGAAGCACAGAAGGAAACCATTCAGTCCATCATCACCATGCAGGCTATCTGCTGCAGCTACTTAGCTTATCTCACTCCCTTACCTTTTCCTTCTAGCCCTTCAGGTATGTATCTAACTCTTTTCTTGAAACGCACATTCGCAGGCATCTCCACCCTGCATTGCAGATGCAAACTCCTTGCTGTGTAAAGATGTTTTTCCCTGCATCACCATTGCCTTTTGGTGCCAATAATTCTTGCAGAATGCCTTCTGGTTCTTAATCTTGAACAAGAACATCAGAAACAGGAATAGGAATAGGCCATTTGGCCCATTAGGTCTGCTCCACCATTCAATATGATCATGGCTGATCTGATGCTGGCCTGAACTCTACTTTCCTGTCGGCTCCTCATAGACCCTGAAGCAAAAATCGAACTCAGCCAATGACCCAGCCTTCATGTCACCCTGAGATCGAGAACTCCAAAGCCCAATGACACCCAGATAAAAAAAACCTGTCTGTTTGAACTTCACCTTCAGGTCCTTGATTTTCAAGCCGAGGCAAGGAGGTTAATAATGCCAGGCAAAGAAAAGCTGCTGCTATTGTCACTGATATGCCCTGACATACAGGTCCCAACCTGCTGCTCTAGACACACTAACCAGTCTATATGGTTTCCCTGCTTTCTGTTCAACATCTTTTCTTGAATAGAGGAGTCACACTTTCAATCTACTGGCAACTTTCCAGAATCTAGGGAATTTTGGAAATCTATTGCATCTGCTATCTTGTAGCCATGTCTTTTAAGAGCTAAGAATGCATGTATCCATCCCATTAGTACTCCTAGTACTTTATTCTCGAGTGATCATGAATACTTTAAATTCCTCCCTCTCTTTCATCTTAATTTTCTCTAATTTAAATATGGCTAAAAAGAGACACGGAGTTAAAAGTTTTCATCACTCACTCCTTAGGATTGGGACACGAGAAAGCCACTTTACTGTTTATTTAAAATCATTCTTTTTAAGTTTTTAACATTTTCTCAATCTTCTCGCCCACTACTAATCTTTGCAGCTTTGTACATGATTGTCAATTTCATGCCATCCTTAAACTCCTTAGTTCCTCATGGTGGCCGTTCTCACAGACTCTTCCCTTCTCAGTGGAATGTATCTTTGTTAAAAGTCATGAAATACCTTTTATTTATTCTTTCACGGTATGTGGGCATCGTTGGTTCAGCCAGTATTTATTGCCTGTTCCTAGTTGTCAACCACATTGTTGTGGGACTGGAGTTACATGCAGGCCATACGAGGTAAGGATGACAGTTTCCTTCCCTAAAGGACATTAGTCAACCTAATTGTTAAATACCTGTTACTGCTTCTTTATTGCATTAAGGTTAACCTATTTCCTCATTTCACTTTGGCCGGTCGTCTTCCCAACCTTAAAGCACTTTACTTACATTTAAGACAATTATTTCTGATCAACATTGCTCACCCAAACTAAGCTCAAACTGAACGCCAAATTCTTATTGTAGTAGGGTGTCACAGGCTAGATCAGTATTTATCACCTTTGTTGCATTTTGAAACAACGTGCCAGACCATTTCAGAGCTAACCACATGAAGTCAAATTCTATTATTCATTCACAGGAATGCGGTCATCACTGGCTAAGCCAGCATTCATTGCCCATCCCTAGCTGCCCAGTGGACAGTTGACAGTCAACCAGTGGGTCTGGAATCAAGTGATGGCAGATTCCCTTCTCCATTTCACTCGCTTCTAATTCCAGATTTTTATTAATTGAATTCAAATTCCACCAGCTCCTATGGTGGGATTGAACCCCCCCACCAAAGTATTAGTCTAGGCCTGTGGATTACTAGTCCAATAACATCATCACTGTGCCACCGCCTCCCCTGTATAATGTTACGATCACTTTAACCAACAGGATCCTTTTTCTACTAAGTCTTAATTAATCTGGTTTCGTTACACTTGACCATGTCTGAAATAGCTTGGCCCCCGGAAGATTTCAGAACGCATTATTGTCCCCGGTATTTTACATTGTGTCTCCCTTTGCTCCCTATCACAATGTACTGGACGGCACGATGGCTCAGTGGTTAGTACTGCTGCCTCACAGCGCCAGGGATCTAGGTTTGATTTTAGCCTCGGGTTACATACAGTCTTGCTGTTTCTGCACGGGTTTCCTCTGGGTGCCCCGGTTTCCTGCCACAGTCCAAAGATGTGGGGCTTAGGTGGATTGGCCAGGCTACATTATTCTGTAGTGTCCAGGGATGTTCAGGTTAGGCAGATTAGCCATATGAAATGCAGGGTTACAGGGAATTTTTTTGGGGTGGGCGTTGGTGGGATGCGCTTTGGAGGGTCGATGGGGACTTGATAGGCTGAAATGGGCTGCATTCACACTGTAGGGATTCTATAATTCTGTACCACTTTGCACTTCCCTGCATTAAATTTCATCCACATGTCTGTCTATGTTCTTCTCTTGAAGTCTATCACCCTCATTTGCACAGTACTTTCCAAGTCTTGCATCAGCTTACTGTAAAGATGCAAGCATTCACTTGGAGGAACATGACAAGTGGAGAGAGCACTTACCTTATCGTACCAGCAGCGAATACTGAGCTGTCCACACAGGCAATTACTGGAGGAGCAGTCGTCCAAGCAAGTACAGTGCTGCAGAGGAAGTCATGACATGGGTGAGAGAAATAGCAAAGACCTGCAAGTTCTGAAGTCTTGCCGCAAGAAAAATGGAAACTAAAAACAGGACTAAATTTCTGGGCTCGAAACAGGAATTCTGCTTTTCTCTCTCCACAGATGCTGCCAGATCTGTTCAGTTTCCCTAGCACTTTCTGCTTTTATTTCAGATTGCCAGCATCTACGGTGCTTTATTTTTATTTGTGTGTGTGAGAGACAGAGACATTTACAGGGAGCCAGCAAACATACAGGAGGTGAGAACAAGTGGGGAGGGGTTGGAAGAATTGGGAGATCTGCTTGTATTTCATCAAACTGAGAAACTAGTTCTAACAAAGGGGTCCAATCTGAAACATCACTCCACATTAAACCTGGATAAAACTGAGAAGCTAGAATTGTTCTCTCCTTCGAATAAAGAAGTGATTCTGATAGAGGTGCTCAAAACATGATGATTTCTAATGCATCAAAAAAGGAACTGTTTCCAGTGGGACAAATTTGAGGTGGTTAACAAAGGAACCTGAGGGAGAGGGAGGGAAATGAGAGGTATTCCATGCAGCATGTTGTGGTGATCTAGACAAGATGACGGAAGCAGATTCAATAATAATTTTCCAAGGAGACTGTCGTGGATGGAATGTAGCATAGATTTACAAAGATTTTTTAAGTCTTAGACTGAAAGGGAAGATTAAACAAACTCTTGCAATTAGAAGGTCAAGGAGTGACGTTCAAGATATTAAAGAAGCAGATAAGATAGGCACTGGAACTATCTTTGATAGTTTGGGGAGTCTGGCCTTAGGAGGCATATCGTAAAAATCATTAACTCTGCTTTCTCTGCACAGATGCTGCCAGACCTGGTGAATGTTTGCAGCAATTCCTGTTTTTCATCAAAATCAGAGCTGGACACTTTAGCAGTGAAATTAGGAAATACATATACCAGCAAAGGATGATAGGTACTTTCGGAGGTTGGGGAAAGACAATGATGCTGTAATATCATTGGACGAGTCATCTAGAGGTTGAGGCTGATGCTCTGAGGACACAAATTCAAATTTAAATTTAATTGCTAAAACTAACTGAAAGTTAGTTTCAAGGCAACCATTACGAAGATAGTTGTTGATTGTCATGAAAACTTGTCCAGCTCGCAAATGTCCGCAAGGGGACAAAATCTTACGTAGTCTGGCCCACACGTGACTCCAGAACCCAACACAAAGCAAGTCTTCACAGATCTCTGACATAGTCTTAGCCACTCAGTTCAAGGTGCAATCAGGGATGGGCAACAAATGTCAGTGATGCCTACACCTCTTGAAAGAATAAAAAGAAAAGGGAAGTGATGCTCAGTCAGTTGCTAATTTTAAAAGTGACCTTGGCAGACTTCTCTCCATTGAAAGGTAATAACAATATGGGGCACAGACGAGCTGTGGGGTGAAATTAGGCTTGCAGACGAGCTGTGGGGTGAAATTAGGCTTGCAGACGAGCTGTGGGGTGAAATGCTCCCCCGTTGTTTCTTCATGGAATAAATACTTTGGAAAGGAAAACTGCAGGGTCGAGAGGAACAAGCAAGAAAATAGGAGTAACTAGGACAGCTTATCCAGCGGCTGTCAATGTAGCTGCTAGCTCTGACCACCCGCTGGCTCTGTGCAGTGAGTCTTCAGAATCTTCCTCCAATTCTGTCTGTCTCCTCTCCCTGTCTCACACACACACTTTTTCTCAAGCACTGTCTCTCTCTCTCTCTCTCTCATGCACACACTGTCCCTCACGTGCTCTTCTCGTTGAACATTCAAGGCATTTCATTAAGCCCAAGGAGGATAACAGAACCAGTCACCAAGTGTTTGGTACAAGTGTGTCCAAAGAGACATGTCGGAGGAGGAGCAGCCAAGAGAAAGAGCGATTTGAAAAGAAGCTGAAGGCAGGGCTGTCAACAGCAAAGCTACTATAAGTGGGGATGTTTTGCAGAATTGTGGATACCTTGGCAGTGTTGGAGTAAGTTACGGAGATGGGGATGGGTTGAAGCTTTGGAGGGATTTGAACATGAATGTGTTCGTGACCGGGGAGCAATGTCAGTCAGTGAGTACCAAGGGAATTGCTGCCTAGGACTCGATGTGAGATGGGTTACAGGCAGCCGAGTTCCAGATGAACTAAAGTTTCTGGAGGCTGGGTGGGGGTAGGAGGTGCAAAGAGGAAAGAGGACTGGCCTTTTTATTTTGGAGCTCGATATTAAGGTTTTCTCTTCCTATGGTGCAAGTACCTGGAGGTGTGTGATGTTTCTGTCAATATTCATGGTGGACGTCTCACAGTTCTCAGAGATGTATTTGTAATCCTCCGGAGAAGTTTCAGAATCCACTGCATTCACACATGGTATCGGGACGTTTTCGTAACCTCTGGCAATGTCCCTGAGAAAGAGAGTGATACAGATACAGTAAGCTCTAGCTCCAATTTTACATGAACAGATACTCGCGTAAGCTGTGCGTGCGTGTGTATATGACGGAAACTTGCTGCATGCAAATTGACTGCTCCGTTAGTGACAATGCACCATCACTCACTGCAAACAAGAAAAGCATTTCATTAGCTTTAAAGTGGTTTGGGAATGTCCTGAAGTCATGAAAAGTGCTATAGAAATGTATTTATTAAAAACTGCAATCCAGACCTGGGATAATGGAAACTGTTGAGTGAACAGAGAGGGAAGATAGGGGGAGGGGAGAGGGAAGAAGAAAGGGGGAGGGGAGAAAGAGGAAAAGGGAAGGGGGGGCAAAAGGGATCGGGGAGCCTTGGGGCCGGTGGAGGGACACTTGGGAAGGAGGGGTTAGTGCAGGGGGCAGTGAAAGTGAGATGGGAGATGGGAGGGGAAGGAAAAAGAGAAGGGAGGGAGGAATGAGAGAGAGAGGGCAGAAGGATAGAGACAGGATGGGAGTAGTGGGAAACAGGGAGGGGTGGGGGAAGCAGGGCGCCCCTAATCCGTGTACGATTTTAGGGTCAGTTTCTGCAACCTCTCTTCATCATCTAACTCTTGGTGCTCTGGTAAATCTCTGTGGCACATGTTCTAAGGTCAACACGTCCTTTCTGTAGGTGTGCTGCCAAGAACTGGGTACAGTGCTCTGAACGTAATCTGAACAGTGCTTTGTTTAGCTGTTGTAACAACAGTATTTTTTCACAATTTGTTTCTTTAGCTAATAAAGCTGACGCGCCATGAGGCTAATTATTTTATACCAGACCACTACACCTTAGGCGATCTCACTGCACAAACCTCTGAATCTCGATGTCTCTAATGAGTATGTCCCCATTCAAATAAAGCTCTGATCTACTGTTTTTTTTGTCCAAAAATAAATGAGCTCACATCTGTATGGGCTAAAATCCGTCTGTCACTCACTTGTTCCACATCTTGTTGTGATTTTAAGCTGCTGAACATGCTAGTAGCCTTTTTGTCCAAAAGAAAGGGTGATCAAACCACAAGTTGGGGCAGGAGAGACAAGTTTATGACATTTCCACTCCGGCTCCCACAGTCATGGGACAGTTGCCACAACTACACAAAGCAGTTTAGCAGGCAGCTTTTGCAAGGCCAAACGACAATACTAAGAGTATCGGCTGCAGCTCAACCCTAGCACTCTTCACTGGCTAGGCAGAAGACTGTGGCAACAAACCTCATTCAAGATTGCAACACAAAATGCGGCTGATGACCCCCAGTGCAGAGCAGAGGGAATGCAGTATTGACAGAGGGGCTGTCATATCCCTGAAAGTTGCCACCCAGGTTGATAGGGTTGTTTAGAAGGCGTACGGTGTGTTAGGTTTTATTGGTAGAGGGATTGAGTTTTGGAGCCATGAGGTCATGTTGCAGCTGTACAAAACTCTAGTGCGGCCGCGCTTGGGGTATTGCGTACGGTTCTGGCCACCGCATTATAGGAAGGATGTGGAAGCATTGTAAAGGGTGCAGAGGACATTTACCAGGATGTTGCCTGGTATGGTGGGAAGATCTTATGAGGAAAGGCTGAGGGACTTGAGGCTGTTTTCGTTAGAGAGAAGAAGGTTAAGAGGTGACTTAATAGAGACATACAAGATGATCAGAGGATTGGATAGGGTGGACTGTAAGAGCCTTTTTCCTCGGATGGTGACGGCTAGCACGAGGGGACATAGCTTTAAATTGAGGGGTGATAGATATAGGCCAGATGTCAGAGGTAGATTCTTTACTCAGAGAATAGTAAGGGCATGGAATGCCTTGCCTGCAGCAGTTGTAGACTCACCAACTTTAAGGGCATTTAAATGGTCGTTGGATAAACATATGGATGATAATGGAATAGTGTAGGTTAGATGGGCTTCAGGTTAGTTTCACAGGTCAGCGCAACATCGAGGGCCGAAGGGCCTGTACTGTGCTGTAATGTTCTATGTCAAAACCAGGAAATGTCTGCCCATTCAGGTGACAGTGATCCAAGATGGTAGAGGAGTAGGATGCTTCAGCAGGAACTAGTCTGCTCTATCCATTTCTATTTTTTTCTCTCTTCCTTCTCGGTGACATCCTAAACTCCCGATGACAGTGCGGACCTGGCGAGGTGCCCTCTGAGCCTGGCGTGGCAGTCTCATGGCCGAGTACGATGGTCTCTTGGTCCAGCTTGGACTTCCAGCCTCGAGGTGATTCCAAAGCAGTCTCCCAGCTCTTGAGGTGAAACCCGACAGAGTCTGAAGTTAAGGCCCAGTGTGGATTGGAGGTTAGATGCCATCATAGACTAGGCTGGACGGACTGTTTTTCTGAGCATTGTATTTCTGTATTTTCTAATTTATTTCTACAATCTGCATTACTGGACTTTTTACTTCTTTACTTTTCTAATTTTTTTTCTCAAATTGTGTTAAAGAACCTGTACCTACTTACCTTGTACCTAAGGTGGTGCTGTAAGTGGCAACTTGCAAACTTTTCACTGTACTCATTTGAGTATGCGTGGCACTGAAGCTCATTCAATGCAATGCAATTTGAAAGCTACCACAATGGCATCATTTGGAAAAAGAACAGCGGAGTCAACTCCTGCGATGTCATGAACCGATATTTATATCACGGCACCAATGTCTAATAAGGATTATCTGGTCATTATAATTATGTTGCTGCTTCAGGAGCTGAATATGCAAATAACTGGAGGATGATACCACATGACCAGCAGTCCTGAGGAAACCAGGCAGCTGCATCTTACAGAAACAGTGCATTAAATAACTTGCTCTGTAACTGCAAGTCATTAAACAAACCTCAGATTCTCAAATAAACTGAACCCTCATCACTTACAAGTACGGTTCCGGTGAACTAATTTTGCCCTCTCGTGGTGCAGTAGTGATGTCCCTACCCCTAGACTGGGAGGTCTGGGTTCAAGTCTCACCTGCTCCAGAGGCGTGTAACAACATTTAGAAGAATAGGTTAAATACAAAGAAAAAGCAGAACAATCACTGCTGTTCACAAAAGCTCCCTGAGCACAAACTGGCTGCCACGTTTCCCATACTACAGGTTGGAAACCCTCATTCGAAAAACTCACAACCAACTGATTTTTGGATAAAGGCTAACTTTCTGTTATAGGTCCATTCGGGTCCACTTTCAAAAGATCTTTGGTTTTTAGATTTTTTTCTGTTTTCAGGCATGCAGATAAAGGACATTCAACCTATATGACATTTCAAAATGTATTTTGTGGGCTGCAACGTGCATTCACACTGTGTGAGAGGTTGTCCTTTTCTTAACTTGCAAAAATTTAAAAGGGATGATCTTCAGAGGGATGGTGTGAACTCAATGAGCCAAACAGCCTGCTTCCACATTGTGGGGATTCTAAGATTCTAAGAGACTACACCATCGAACAAAAGAGTTTTCTCAATAACTTCACACAAGTTTTCCAGCTTTCATAAACTTCTGCAACAAGGCCAGCTTCCAGTTCCCAAGCAGAAATCTCACTCAGAGAGTTGTTACGATCTGGAATGGCAGACTGGTGGAGTGGATTCCATATCAGGTTTCAAAAGAGAACTGGATATATATTTGAAAGGATGAAGTCAGAAGGACTTCAGAGAGGGCTGGAGAGTGTTTGGCTCTATCCGCTGCTGGTACACACACGATGGGTTGAATCTGTAAAATTCTATGACTCTATTACATCAGGTCATTTGGCGGCAAATAATTACTGAACATTTTAAAATTCATTGTTGGGATGTGGTAATGTCCCTGGCAAGGTGTTGCCCATACTCGACTGTCTTCAAGAAGCTGGTGGTGAGCTGCCTCTTGAACTTCTGTGGTCCGTCTGGTGTCTAAGTGTACCCGCAGCACTATTATTCAAAGAGCTCCAAAACTTTGACCTAGAAACGCTGAAGTTAGTGGCAATGTAGTTTCGAGTCAGGACGGTGTATGCCTTGGAGCGAATCTTACAAGTTTTCCTCCTTGTCTACTGCCCTTGTCCTTCCAGTTAATCGAGATACACACTGCTGTCAGTGACTATCTATAGGGGAAGGTGTTAATGCTGAGGTGGTAAATGGAGTGCCAATCAAGTGGGTTGCTTTGTTCTGGATAGTGTGAAGCTTCCTGAGAGTTGCTAGTGTTGCACTCATCCCCAGATAAGTGGAGAGTCTGTCAAGCCTGCGTTCTTAGTACACTTCTCAACAGTGCCGCGATATGGACAATATATTGCAGGTAGGAGAAAAGTTTTGACAATTTCCACCTCCGTTGCCTCAGATGTATCCTCAGAATAAGGTCACCAACCCAGAATTTCTGGAGTGTAAACTCATTACTGAACCAAATGCCCTGGCTTGGCTACATTCAACAGATGGATGATGGGCACCTACCCAAAGAACCTGCCTATGGTGAATCAATGTCATACCCTCAAAAGTCCCCAGGCCATTGAGTACCAGTACACCTACAAGCAAGATACAAAGATGGCAACGACAATGACATATTGTCACTGATGGCTGCGACCTCTGGAGGTTGACTGTTTAGAACAGAGGAGCAGAAATGAAAAGCTCAGCTGGCTGAGGAGAGGGCCCGGAGAAAACAAAGGCCAGAATGCATCTTCTCAATGCACTGTCTTCCTCTGCAGCAAACATGACAGACAGCCACCTCCACGGCAGAGTTGGGCTTCTGAATCTCACAAGATGATGCTCAACGAAAGGTTCACCTTCAGTCAAAAATTATCCTCTCTGGAAGGGTGCCATCAGACTCACCCAGGCAAGTGGAGTCATTCCATCACATTCTTGGCTTATGCCTTGCAGACAGTAGGCAGACTTTGCAGTGTCGAGTGGTGAGTTATGTGCCACAGAATTCCTAGCCGCTAACCGGCCCTTGTAGCTACACTGTTTAAATGGCTGGTCAAATTCAGTTTCTGATCAGTGGTAACCCTCAGGATGTTGACAGTGGGGGAATTCAGTCGTGGTGACATCATTAAATATCAGGCGAGATCATTAGATTTTCTCTAATCAGTGTTGGCCATTGTGTGACACAATTATTACCTGCCACTTGCCATATCGACACAGACTGCTTCAGTACCTGAAGGGTCACGAATGGTGCTGAACATTGTGCAATCATCATTGAACATCCCCATTTCTGACCATGTGACGGAGGAGAATTGATAAATGAAACAGCTGGAGGACATTGGATCTAGGACAATTTAACCCCGAGGAACTCCTGCTAAGATGCCCTCAGACAGACATAACTGATCTCCAACAACCACAACCATCTTTCTTTGAACTAGGTTCACTCCAGCCTGATTCCTGTCTTCTTCCATTTTGCCGGATGCAGCAATCTGTCAAATGCTGATGTCAATGGCAGCCACTTTCACATCACTTCTATAATTTGGCTCTTCTGTCCACTGTTAGACCAGATTGTAAGGAGGTCTGAAGCTGTGTGATCATGGTAGAACCCAAATTGAGCATTAGGGAGCAGGTTACGAAGCCAGAAATTGATAGATTTTTGTACATTAATGGAACGAGAGGAAATTTGCAATAGTGTCATAAGAATAGAGGTAGTTTAGCAGGCTTGAAAAGCTGAACGGCCGACTAAATGTTGATTGCACCATCCATCACTTTTCTGATAATAGGGAGCAGACTGATACTATGGCAAATGACCAGGTTGAATTTTATCCTGCCTTTTTGTACACACAGCACGAGTGGCCAACATTTCACATTGTTGGGTAAATGCCAGTGTTACAGCTGTACTGGAATAGCTCGATTAGGATGCAGCAATTTCAGGGCACATGCCTTCAATACTACTGTTGGAAATGATGTCAGAGTCCACAGTCTAACAGCCAGGGCCTTCAGACATTTCTTGATAGCAAATAGTGTGAATTGACATGGCTGAAGACTCGTATCTGTGATATTGGCAACCTGAAGAGGTGGTTGAGATGGATCATCCTCCCATTAGCATTTCTGGCTGAAGAAAGATGCAGTCTTTCATCCAAATTATTGATGTGAATTATAATTAACAGTGGTCCTACTCCTTTTACCATGGACCACAGGTTTCTACTTTACTTCAACTGATGTAACTAAAGTGTGCTTTAACCCTACTCATCACTTGCTAGATTCTCAAATCCCAATTTGCTATTTGTTTCCAGAGCTTCCAATTTTTAAAAATGATGCTACTGTGTAGCAGTTCAGAGAAAGGTCATTATAAATCTACTCCAAAGGGATAGGTTGTGTTCCTTACCTCTATCCAAGCACCAGAGCTTTAGCACAGAAACAAGCTCACCTACTGACAATCTTTTCCGTGCGAACTGCTCGATTCAAGATGCCTTGTTTCAGCCTCTTGTTGAGTTGCAAGGCGAACCAGACCTGAGAATTCATGATGCAGCAATCCAAAGGGCTATCTCCCTCGCGATTCTTCATCTCAATGTCCGCTCCACGGGACAGGAACAGTCTGCAAGATGAGAAGTCAGTAAGGGTCTGTCTCTTATTCTTTCCTTGCTCAATGCTTCCCTGTCTCAAACTAACATACAAACCAGGAGTAGAAGTTGACCATTCAGCCCCTCCAAACTGCTCTGCCGTTCAACGAGATCATGGCTGATCTGTCTGTGTTTTGACTACCACATTCCCATCCAATCCTTGATTCCCCTGCCTGGTAAGAATATGTCCACCTCTGCCCTAAAAATATCCACTGACCTTCTGAAGTAGCACATTGCACATTCCTCAAAGAAATACTCTCCTCACCTTATCCTAAAAGGGAAATACCAAATTTTTAAACAGTACCTCCTAGTCCTGGGCTCACCCAGAGGACAATACATCCTTTCCACATCCAGCTTATTCAGATAGAATCATGGGATTCCTACAGTTGGAAGGAGGCCAATCAGCCTATCGAGTTCAAACCAACCCTTCAAAGAACATCTCACCCAGACCCACCCCGCTACCATATTCCACTAACCCTGAATTTCCGATGCTAATCCACCTAGACTGCACTTCTTTGGACTATGGGAGGAAACCCACTCAGACTTGGGGAGAATGTGGAAACTCCACACAGTCCTACAGTGGAATTGAACTCGGCTCCCCGGCACTGAGAGTCAGCAGTGCAAACCACTGAGTCACCATGCTGCTCCTAAGATCATTCAGGATCTTACATATTCCAATCAAGTCACCTTCATTCTTCTAAACTCCACTAGAAACAAGCCTAGCCTGTCTAAGTCATTATTATAAGACAACCATTGCATTCCAGTTATCAATCTAGTAAATGTCCTCTGAGACACCTCTAATGCATTTACATCTTTCCTTAAATAAGGAGACTAAAGATTCACACAGTATTCAAGATATAGTCTCAACAATGCCCTCTTTAACTGAAGCATAACATTCTTTCTTTATGTATGATGACTCATGTAATAAGAAAGCTAATAGGGTATTATCCTTTGAGTAAGGAGATGCCTATTTAAGGCAGAGATGAGGTGGGTTTCTTTTCTGTCAGTGGGTTGTGAAGCTGTGGAATTCTTTACTGCAAAGGACTGTGGAGGCTGGGTCATTTATTGTATTCAACGCTGAGATTAACACAATCAAGGGTAATACAGAAAAGGCAGAGTCAAGGATTATTAGATCAGATATGACCTCACCGACTGGTGGACTGTACTCGGTGGGCTGATTGGCCTACTTCTGCTCCTATGTTTTATGGCCTACAGTCTTAATTACCTGTGCTGTAGCTGCATACTAAACTTTTGAGACTCACAGACCAGAACACCTAAAAGTCCCAAAGGGCAAAGAGGTTTAAGTAAATCATAAAGACGTAAAAAAGGCCGTACAGCCCCTCAAGCCTGTCCAGAATTCATGTATATTTATGTCAATGCCCTGGGGAAATGCGTTCAAATGTGTGTGTGCATGTACACAAATGCAAGGATGCAGTCCCTAATCTGGACAGACACGGCGTCCAAATTTACAACAGATGAATTGTAATGACCTCTAGTGGTGTGCTTCAGAATTGCAGAAGTGCAGTTCATGACCCAAAGTAACCTTATTCCGATTCTGACCTCTCTCTAGTCTCTTTGGGATGCCAAAAACAACTCTCAAAGAAAAAAACCCTTCTGAGAACAAAGCCGATTATAAATTACGTCTTAGGCTGCATACTGTCACCCTATCCACACCTACAACATTCACTCCTTTGACCATCGACACACGCGGTCACACTATGTGCCATCTACAAGATGTACTGTCGCAATCACCAAAGTTCCTTAAGACAGCATCTTCCAAACTCTCAAACTTTACCACTTAGAAAAACAAGGGAAGAAAATTCCTGATATAAGCACGAATTGCAAGTTGCCCTCCAGCCCATATAGCATCCTGGCATGGAAATACACCACTGTTATTCACTGTCACTGGGTCAGAATCCTGGAATACACCAAACACTGTGTGTACCCATCACCGTGGTTTGCTGCAGTTCAGGAAGAAACTTTGTCCGCCACCTTCTCAGAGGCAAAAAGAGATGGGCATCAGCTTTCCAGCAATGCCCGCATATTATTTCCGGTGAACTACTTTAAAAAACTAGGGCAGATAGTCTGGGAGGAGAGGTAATGACCAGCTTGCAGTGGAGGTAGTGATCCTGTCAGAACAGGAGGATTGTTCATGTGCAAAAATTGAACTACAAAATTATAAGAGAAATGGCGTCCCAAAAGGACCGATACTGGACAAAGGCCTCAAATGTTAGCAAGTCCTGTAGCATCTTCAAAGAGGAAAGTAGAGAGGTGGAGAGGTTTAGAGAGGGAATTCCAGATGGCTGAAGGTGCCATCACTAATTGGGGCACCACTAACATTGAGGATGCACAACAGGCTCGAACTAGTAAAGTAAAAGATACTTTGGAGGGTCATAGAGATTGTGGAGATAGTGAAGGGCAAAGCTATGTAGGGAACTTAACGCAATGATGTTCATTTTAAAATTGAGACTGTGCTGAAAGAGATAGACAACATATATCAGTAAGTACAGGCAGTGACAGGGAACTTGTTGAGAGTTAAGAGTCAGACTGACAGGCTTCTGGATCAATTAAAACGTGAGGAAAGCGAGGATAAACAGTCAAGTCGAGAATGGCTGCGCGACATACAGTTTAGGGAAGAGCAACCCAATCACATTACAAGAGCAGACACACCATTCAAAGCAGGTAACACTTACATGACACAGTCATAGAAGTTCTCCCGAGCTGCAATGTGTAGCGGGGTGTCTCCATGCACGTTTACTGCGTGTAGATCACACCTGGCGTTCAGAAGCACCTCAGCAATATCAGAGGAGCCAGCGAAGGCTGCCCAATGTAAACAGATATTCTCCTCCTAACCATGAAGGGGAAAACACAGTTATATATGGGTCAGACTTGAGCACAGGTCAGATATGAGAAAACATCATATGACAGTGAGGGGGTTTAGTTATAGATTAGATAGAAACCTCATCTGTGACACAGGCCATTTGGCCCAGCAGTTTACAATACTCACTGCAAAGGTTGACAGGCAAAGACTCAGGATTCTTAAAAAGCTGAATACAAATGGACATTGTTTTGTATAATGTACTTTCATTACTGCTGGGAAGAGAGACGGGTTGCCAAAGCTTTTCATTTTGCACTCATTGGGTCAAATGCAGGACTTCCAAATTTCAAACTATCACAATTTACATACTACAGGAAAAGGCCGTCAATTGTTTGGCAAGTCAGGTCTGATTGCGAGGTGTTGGTATTATCATTGAGAAAGCTATAGCGAACTACATGTACCCCAAGCTCCTGGGTAATTCGAAAGACCCAAAGCTTAAACAAATTCCTTTTATATTGCAAAAATGGGTCTTTGGATGTGAATTTAAGGCACTTCTAGCAAGTGTAAGTGGACTCATTATCTTTGTGTAAATGAGCACGACGGGTTAGTTTTGCGTGAATTAGATTGACTGATTATCTTAAAATTGGCTGTTAAGATGCTAAAAGCACACTCAGGGTTGTTTAGCAAGTGCTGACCAATGCAAAATCACGTCCATCAGTAGATGTTTTCTTTTGGGTTTTGCAAGTACAGTCCGGTTGAGTATGGTCTGCATCCTAACAGTTACAATCAACCAATTGCTGAGGCAGGCTGCATACACACTTTGATGTCTAATGGAAAGGTAACAAGCAGACACATCTTGAGTGTCTTCACCCAAGTTTCCATATTAAACCTCATAGTAGACCACACACGTGAGACCTAACATATCTTTGGGTAGTCATTGAGTTTTGCGGAGAATTGTTGACCTGTCTATACTGCTGACATCGCACACCAGAGATTCAAGGACATCCAGGACAGGGTGAAAGGTTATATATTTGCTTTGAAATGATTTTTCATTTCTTTATCTGAAGAGGAAATGTCACCCCACTGTTAACTTAGCCAAAACAGCGATGCTGGGTTCAGAGCTCTGTGTCTGCATGCACATACATCTTTGTAGGGTTGTTTGGGTGGGATTAGTGGGGTGGAGGGGGGAATTCCAGGTGCTCTCCCTTCTCTGGTACACACTGATCAACCACAACCATTACAAATGGCTGGCTGAATGGAGAGGAATGCTGATTTCGCAATCCTGTATGAATACTACTCACCGGAGACCTCAACACAGACTAAGATCAGAGTTGCCTACTCAGAAGACCAGGCTCAAACCAGATTCCCTCAGTTCGCTTGAAGGGAAGATAGACTAAAGTGAAATTCAGCCCTGGGACTGCATCGGTAGTCATTTCACCTGTGACCTTTACTGGTATAGGTTTAAAAAAGGCAGGATCATTCCTCAATGGACGGGAGTGTAAAGGTTGGCATGCGTAATCCTTGGCTCTGTCCTTATGTGGAAACAAGAACTTGAACTTGTTCTAACATGGCTTCCGGTACTGTTAGCTGAAAGCCAATGGTGTAGAAAACAGTCAGGAGGACACATCTTGTGACTTGGGATCAGATTCACCTCATCTCAGGGTAACAGAAGGATGCTGGAGAAACAAGTTGCCAATCTTGCCATTTGTGTTCATGAGAACAAGGTGCTAGGATATATCGAGTTTGATTTTTACTCTGCACCCTATGATCTCTAACTGCCCTGGCACTAACACTTCCCTCTGCTAGGATAACAAGGACTCCAGAGGTTTACTCACATTGTCCTTCAAGGTGACATTGGCCCCTCGACCTAGGAGCAGTTTGATAATTTCAATGTGTTTGTGTTCTGCTGCCCATATAACCGGAGTCCAACCACCACTGTCCTATACAGAGAGACAAAAGGGAAAACCATGGATCAACAGTACTTAGAAACCCAACTGTAGGCATGCTGTGTGAAAAGGATTAGGCTGAAGTACCAAATCTGGATAGACATAACTTTAAAAGCAGGAAAAGTATTTGGATGTACAAGGGAAGCAAATTTATTACTAACACTTTCCTACATGAGTTAAAAAGATGGGGCAAGTATACCTCCAACTCTCTTCTATAACAAGTACTGCGTCAAATTATTTTGTTAGACCCAACTCTCTCATGTTAATGACAACAGACATTCAGTTAAACTTTTCAGGGCAAATCAGACTGTTCACATTCTATGTCTTCTGAAGCAAGAGTATCTCATTATTTCCTGAAAGTCAGAAGACAAAAGGATCCAAATTTATCTTCCTTCTTCCTGAATGCACCTTGCAGGGACCCCTTAACGCCCAGTGTTATTCCTATGTGAGTAGGGGTAAATTAAGAAAGGATTAGTTGATGGGCTTAGCACATTCTGGCACAATCAGTTCTGAAGAAGGGCCACTGGATCCGAAAATTTTCAACTGTGCTTTCTCTCACAGATGGTGCCAGACCTGATGACATTTTCCTGAAGTTTCTGTTTGTGTTTCTGGCACAATCATGTCTGTATTCATGGACAGAGCTCACAGGGAACTTGATCAAATCCCCCATTTAGGAAAAAAAAACTCTTTTCATTATCACGTTTCAACTCAAAATATGATCTGCTTTCATATAGTCAAAGTCTTGAAACAAAGAGTGGTAAATTTTCAAAATTATATCATGCATTCTTCCACGGGATGAGGGCATTACTAGATGGGCCAGTGTTTGTTTCCCATCCTTGAGAAGATGATGGTGAGCCGCCTTCTTCAACTGCTACTTTTATGAAGTGCATGTGGTGTAAGTAGACTCTCTAACAATGCCGTTACAGAAACACTTGCAGGATTTTGACTCAAAGACAGTGAACAGATGGTAATATAGTGCCAAGTCAGGATGCTGCGTGGTCTGGAGGGAATTTTTCAGCAGGTGGTTCTCTCATGTATCTTCTGCTATCTCCTATTAAGTGGCAGAGTCTGCTGATTTAGAAGGCATTCTCTGTGAAGACTTGATGCATTACAGCAGTGTATCTTGTAGATGGTACACATTACAGCCACTGTGTATTGGTGGGGGGTGTCAATATTGATGGGTGTTGGATGAGGTACTAATCAAGTTGATCATCCTTGAAGGCTGTTGGATTTGCACCCATCCACACAGGTATTCCATCATATGGTCTTTGGTGGGGTCTTGTTCCTGTGCTTCATGGCGCTATTCGCAAAGTCTATGTTTCCACATGTTTTATTGATGACTCCCTCAACTAGTCCTCCCACTGTTAATGACTTAAGTGCAAATATACCCAGCTGACTCTGCTCCTGCACTCTCTTCAGAGATGGACCCTTTATTTTTTGTTGGCTTCCTACATGTGCACTCTACAAGTGATTTTGCCATTTAAACGCACAGTGAGCAGGATTAGATTAAAATGCATACATCCTCACCCATGCTCACAGTCCCTACTTATAGAGATATCAACTCACCTGTGTGTTCAAGTCCACTTGTCCAGTAGCCAGCAGGAAATGCACCATTTGGACACTCCCATTTTTAGCAGCATGGTGCAGACACGTGGAAGCATCTAATTCCTAAGCAGCAAACGATAGCAGATCTCAACACAGGAACCTCCCAGTGTGTTTTACAGTCAACAGAACATTCACAGAGCATGGCCATAGTTGCTGGTAGGCAGGAAAAAAAACACACCAACCAAGGCAGAGTAAAATCTCATGCACAACTCCATAGAATTAAGAAGCAGAAGTAGGTCATTCAGCCATTTGACCCTGCTCCGCCATTCAATATGATCATTAATTCAGAGACCCAGACAGTCTTCTCGGCATCTTGGTTCAAATCCTGCCATGGCAGGTGGTGGAATTTGAATTCAATAATTGACTGGAAATAAGAATCTAATGACGACCATGAAACTGTTGCTGACTGTCAGGGAAAAGCCCATCTGGTTTGTTAATGTCCTTAGGAAATGAAATCTGCCATCCTTGCTTGATCTGGCTGACATGTGACCAGACAGTTTCAGAAATATGGCTGACTCTTAACTGCTGTCGGGGCAATGAATGCCTGACAGTGATGCCTACATCCATCAACAATTTAAAAAAAAAAACCCGCTCCTGCTTTCACCTATTTGTTTAGCTCTAGGATCTATATTTTCTTAGGCCTCAATGCTTTCTATGGCAGTTAATCCACATGTTCACTACTCTTTGGGTGAAGAAATTTATCCTTATCCCTCGGCCCAAAGACGAAGGATATGTCAATCTGGCTGCTCTCCACAGGGCAGGGATGGGAGGCTCTGCTCAGTGCCAGTCAAATGAGGTGAGGGACTTTCAGATGGACTTTCAAATTCATCCTGTCACTGAGCAGATACATTCAGGTTGTCAGGAACTCAACCTATGATTTCCAGAAACTTGTCATAGAGTCATACAGCACAGAAACAGACCCTTCGATCCAACCAATCCAAGATGAACATAATCCCAAACTAAACTAATTCCACCTGCCTGTTTCTGGCCCATATCCCTACAAACCCTTCCTATTCATATACTTACCCTAGTGTCTGTTGAAAGTTGTAACTGTGCCGGCATCCACCACTTCCTCAGGAAGTTCATTCCCCACACAAACCACCCTCTGCGTAAATAGTTTGCCCCTCACGTCTTTTTTAAATCTTTCTCCTCTCACCTTAAAAATATGCTGCCTACTCATGAAATCTCCCCATCCTAGGGAAAAGACACCTACCATTAACGCTATCTATCCCCCTCATGCTTTTATAAACCTCTAGAAGGTCACCTCTCAACTTCCTACGCTCCAGTGGAAAAAAACATTCCAGCCCATTCAGTCTTTCCGTATAACTCAAACCTTCCATAACCGGCAACATCCTGGTAAATCCCTTCTGAACTCTCTCTAGCTTAATAATATCCTTCCTATAACAGGGTGACCAGAACTGGACACAGTACTCCATACCAACTCCTGTACAACCATAACGTGACTTTCCAACTCCTATACTCAAAGGACTCAGTAATAGTGCTTTAAGAACTTACTGCGGTACGGTGCCTAGGTCTGGTCACCACATCTCAGCCAGGACATGGCAGCTTTAGAGACAGTGCACTAAGATCCACGGTCATGATTCAAGGGAACGAGCGGCTTCAGAGTTGTGATAGACTGGAGAGGCCACAGCTCTTCAGACCAAGATAAGAGGAGGTTGGGAGGACGTTTGATAGACGCATTCAAAATTAAAAAGAATCTGGGCAAAAACAGATTAGGAGAATCTGTTGCCAATGGTAGAAAGGGTGGGAAACTAGCAATCACTGATTTAAGGTAGTTGGTAAAGGAAATCAGGTTGGATGGGGAAAAATCTAATGCAGTGGGTGATTAGGATCTGGAATGCACTGCCTTACAGCACAACAGAAGTAGATTCAATTGAGACATTTGAAAATGAATTGGATAAGCACCTGAGGGAAAATATTTTCTGGGTTACAGCGAAAGGCAGCACTTAGTGAAATTGTTCTTGCAGACAGATATCACAGACAAGAAGGCTGAATGACCTCCTCCTGAGTCATCACCATTCTATGATTTTGCTTGATTGGCTGACAACAGGGTGTTAATCTTTGATGCAAAGAACCCTTTGTGCACAACTCCCACCCCAAAATACTAATGACAACAAATACCATGGCACTAACCATCAATAACAACACTTGTTCATCCAACAGCTGCCAATAAGTGGGTAGACTTTTGAGGCTTAACTAATGAGATGGGAAACTGTAGGAATGTACAGCATGGTTTTTATGGACTGAATGGATATTTTCCGAACTGTGTCATTCTGTGATTCCACGTTTCTTGGGGATTAAGCAGACCTACCCTTTCAACCCATTTCGGCAGGATCTAGTCATTTCAATTTGGTCATATAATGTTGAGTGTCCAACTCCAATTGCCCTTCAGCATTCTTCTTGAGTTAGCATAGTCCCTGTGGTGCAGGTGAACAAGTGTCATCTGGAGGGTGTACCAGAATTTTGACCCAGTGACAGTGAAATAATGGCAGAATTGTGCGTGAGTGTGTGCGTGTGCATATGCGAGAGAGAGGGGGGTGGGGGGAGAGAGACAGAGACAGAGAGAGAGAGAGAGAGAGAGAGAGAGAGTGATCAGAACAGTGTAGCAGACCTTCACTGAAACAAAAAAGTTGAGAAACGAAAAAACACAAAAACCAAAGAACCGCTGGTGCTGGATATCAGGAACAAAAACAGAAATTGCTGGAAAACCTCAAGAAGTCTGGCAACACCTGTGGAGAGAAAGCAGAGTTAATATTTCGAATCCAGCATTCTGAAAGAAGGCACTGGACCTGAAACGTTAACTCTGCTTTCTCTCCACAGATGTTGCCAGACCTGCTGAATTTTTTCAGCAATTCCTGTTTTTCTGTCCAGAAACTATTTGGGAAGATTCCTCTCACTGCACCTTTGGTGAATAGTTACCTTGTGGAAGACACACGCCCCATGTTTGGCAAGTAATTTGACAACATCATAATGGTTGTTCATGATGGCTTCCATTAATGGAGTCCTCTGGAGCTTGTCACATACATCAACTGTTGCACCAGCCTGACAGGAAGGACAGAAAGAAGCCAAATTTACATAGCCCTGTCTTTAAAGGTATCCGTTTCAAACAGGATTATTCAACAGGAAATACCAGTTTAGGAAGTTTGGGGACACTTGCTATTCTGGAATGGTCAAACCTCCAGTTGCAATCAGCCACTTCCACAGGTAGAGTTCAGACAGCACATCTCCAATTTCAATTGTGCCACCACTCGTGTGCTTTTAGCCAGAGCTGTGAAATTCCCCATCCAACACTCTCTTTGACTTTCTCCGTCTGCTCCTTTAGGACGGTCCTCAAGTCCTCTATGACCAAGCTGTTTATCATCTGTTCTCATATCTCCCGCGCGTGCTCTCATACTTGCTGCTAATTTTGCTTTTAAAAGGTGCTATATAAAAGTGAACATTGATCCTTCAGGAAATTTCCACACAGCCCAGACCTGTCTGCCTCACCATACACAGAAACACCACCCCCACCACTGCCGAATCACAATGCCTAACTCTCTTTGAAATGGCTTAGTACCCAGTAATCTATATGGAAAACAGAAACTATCGATAAACCAAATGCATGCGAAATTGTGGACATATTATGAATATGCTTTGCATGTCCTGCAGTCAGGAAAACTGGTAAGGGAGTGTTGGAAATGGCTTGCAAAAAGAGGAAATTAGGGCAAAGAGAGAAAGATATGATATTCTTGTCACGTCTTTAGAGCTGGGGTTAGATAAAGACAACTTAGATAAAGTTGGATGGGAAGGTCAATAAAATATAGGAGGAACAGAGAGAAATGAACAGTAGATAATAATGGACTGGATGCAGTTGACTGACGTGGAATGTGTAAAGGCCGCAAAGAACAGACAGGGATGGAGGTCCACAGCAGTCAGACCTCTGGTAACAGGATGACACCTGTGAATGAACAAATGCATCAAGATGTCCATTTGGAGTGAATGTTTGTAGCTTTTGGGATCAAGAAAGCAACTGGGCAGGTAGGTGAGCCAGAAACCGCTGCTGTGGTTGCCTAGGACAAGGCAATACTGTAATCTGCATTCTGATCTATCATCCTGATGTACTTATGTATGTTATGTTTTTCATTGTATCTCAATACATGTGACAATTATCAAATCAAATCAAACCAAAAGGGAGGGACGACCTGAAAAATCAGAGCAACACTTCCATCACACACAGGGCAGCAAAAATATGGAACACTCTTCCACAAAACTCAGTCACTCATTTTAAATTTGAGATTTGCTAAGCAAGGGTGTTCTGGAATATACAGCCAGGAGATGGATTAGAGTTAGGACATAGGTCAGACACAAACTCACAGGCGCGAAGAAACGAATAGCCCCCTCCTGTTTCTGATTACATTGCATAAAGAAAATTGTCCAGATACCGAACCAAAATCTCCTGAGGAGTCTGAACCCAATCCAGAGCAGGGCTTGAATCTTGCTACGTCCTCGCTCATTCTACTCCGTTTTTGTCTATACTAATGTGCAATGACACCGGGGACCTCTAAAACAGCATCTGAGAGACAGAGTGAACGATTTCACTCACTGGAGCGTGTGGGGACATGGTTCCACAAGCAGCTCTAATGATCCACCTCGTAACATCCATTCCACACCCATTCATTAACAACAGCCTTGACTGCAGGCTACAGCATCGTAGCCAAGAGGGCGCCAATGGAAGCGGATATTCCGGTGAACAAGTCCCCTATCCTCAAAAAAATGCAGGGAAAACGGAAGTTCGACAGAGCCACTGCCCAGAGCCAAGAACTCAGCACAGATGGAATGGACCCAGAGATTCCTCCTCGTTCCCAATGACTTTGTTTTGCTTTGCTTTGATTTTATTATTGTTACATGTACCGAGATACAGTGAAAAGTATCCATTTGCCTGCTAACCAGACAAATCATCACTTACATAAGTACATCAGGATAATATAACAGAACGCAGAAAAGACTGTTACAGCTACAGAGAGGGTACAGAGAAAGATCAACTCTAATATGAGAGGTCCAAGCACAAGTCTGATAACAGTGGAGAAGAAGCAGTTCTTGAATCTGTTACCACATGTTTTCAAACTTTTGTATCTCCTGCCTGATGGAAGAGGGCGGAAGAGATCATAACTGGGGTGGGGGGGGGGGGGGGTTTTGTTTTTTTTTTCGCTTTTCCGAGGCAGCAGGAAGTGTAGATGGAGTCAATAGAAGGAAGGCTAGTTTTGTGACGGACTGGACTGCGTTTACAACTCTGTAATTTCTTGTGGTCTTGGGCACAGCAGTTGCCATAACAAGATGTGCCGCATCCGGATAGGATGCTTTCTATGGTACATCTATAGAAATTAGTAAGAGTCACTGTGGACATGCTGAATTTCCTTAGCCTTCTGAGGAAGCAGAGCTGTTAATCTTCTTTCTTGACTGTATTGTTGACGTGGATGGACCAGGACAGATTGTTGATGATCTTTAGGAATATCCTCCTAGGAACTTGAAGCTCTCGACCACCGATATAGACAGGGGCACACCCTCCACCCATGAAGTCAATGACCAGCTCCTTTGTTTCGCTGACATTGAGGGAGAGACTGTTGTCTTCACGTCATGCCACTAAGCTCTCTCTCTCTTTCCTGTACTCTGTCCCGTCGTTATTTGAGGTCCGACCCACTACAGTGGTGAGATTAACAAATTTCTAAATGGAGTTAGAGTTGAATTTGACCACACAGTCGTGAGTGTAGAATGAGTTTAGTAAGGGGTTCAGTACACAGCCTTGTGGAGTGTCGATGTTGAGGATTATTGTAGAGGAGATACTGTCACCTATCCTTACTGATTGCAGTCTGCAGATCAGAAAGTCGAGGATCAAGTTTCAGAGTGGGGAGCAGAGTCCTAGATCTTGGACTTTGGAGAGCAGTTTGTTTGGAATTATGGTGTTGAAGGCAGAGCTAAGGCCAATAAATAGGAATCTACATAGGTGCCCTTGTTACCCAGATGTACTAGGGATGAGTGTAGGGCCACGGAGATGGTGTCTGCTGTGGACCTATTGCGACGCAAGGCTTATTGTACTGGATCAAGGAAATCTGGGAGGCTTGAGGTGATATGTTACTAATCTCTCAAAGCACTTTGTAATGATAGATGTCAAAGCCACCAGGCAGTTGTTAAGGCATGTTGCCCAATTTTTCTTTGGGTCTGTGATGATAGTGGTCTTCTTGAAGCAGGTGGGAAGATCATAGTAAGGAGCGTTAAAGATGTCTGCAAATACTCCCGCCAGCTGGTCTGCACAGGATGAGTGCACAGCCCGGATCTCCATCCGGGCCAGTCACTTTCTGTAGGTTCATGTTAAGAAGGTTGATCTGACGTCTGCGGTGGTGACTGTGGGTACACCCAAGGCAATCGAGTCAAGTGACATCTTCCGGTTCATCCCAGGTTTCCGGTTGGGGGACACTCGGATTAACCTCTTTGTCACGCATTCCTCTACATACTTACTGGTGACGTCTGTGACGGTAGGGGCATACTCATTTGGGTTGGCTGCTGAGTTCTTGAATATGGAACAGTCCACTAAGCCCAGCAGTCATGTAGGAGCTCATCCATTACCTCAGCACTGTACGTCTTTCCATACCAGATCCTTGTGTTTCTCAATAGTTCACTGATGGTTCTGTACCAGATCCTCAATGGTTCAATAATATACATACTCAGGATTTGGGGGTTGGTCGGTTGTCTAGGACTGTAATGAGGAGAATTCACGCAAAGGGTCGTAAATTCTTGACCTCAATGGGATACCGATGCACCATCATCAAATATATTTAAGGTCAGGGTAGACATATTTTTGATCGCCCAGGAACCAAGGGATAGAGAGAGACAGAGTGAGAGTGAGAGAGAGACAGAAAAGGTGGGTAGGTTGAGCTTAAACCCGAGATCAGCCATGATCATCTGAATGGCGGAGTAAGCCTGTGGAGCTGAATGGTACATTGCTGCTCGTGGAAATCACCCAAACCTTGGTGCACACTTTTATTCATTTGTTTCAAAATGCATAAAATAAAATTTCGTAAGTCACGTGCTCCGTGAGCAGTAGCAGTCTGCATGTCAAGAGCCAAGAGAGACCAGTGTCTGACATGACCAGTGCACCCCAACGCATTCCAAAACACAACTCTATCAGAACTCCTGTCCTTTCGCCCTATCACCTTTGACATGCAACACATTTGGGATCTCTCACCTGCAGCAGGATGTGGCAGATCTCCAGGTAACCTTTCTGGGCGGCTGCATGGAGTGGCATGCGTCTGCTCTGCTGGTCTGTCTGGAAGTTAGGGTCATGGTCATCCACTGGGAAGTGGCATTAAAAAGAAAGATAAGACTAAAAGTGAGAGCGAGATGTAGCAACACCACTAGCCCTCCCACCCCAACTACAGCAACATTTCATCTTCCCATCCCTTACCTGCCCCCTCAGCCCTTTCCCAGCTGCCACGTTGCTCTGTAGAATATCCAAGATACTCTAAAAAAATGAACACTAATGTGGGATCTTTCGATGGGACCTTTAGCAGCCAACATTTTCTCCACTCTGTCATGCAGATCTGAGTTGTACTGGGGCAATGCCTCTCACTGCCTGTCACCACGTACCTCTGTTACACAATCTGAGCCTCCACTTACCACCTGAATTCAAGCCTGATGGCCACCACAGTGGACATTTCATCCGTTCAGTCCAGATTAGTGTGCGCATCTATGTCTGTCTGCACATATGTGCACGTACGTCTGATTGTGAGTGTCTGTGTGTGGTGTCTATCTGTCTGTTGCATTTTGCAGATGTTTCCTTCTTTGGCCAGAGCAGGTTTAAGGTTAAATTAACGGAGGCCTTCAAAACCACAAAACTGTTTTGGGAAGAGAGGTATAGTTTCAGGAGCAACAGGAGGTAACCAGAGGACAGCGTTTAGAAGGTTGAGGGGAGATCTAATAGAAACTTACAAGATAATGCATGGCTTAGAAAGGGTGGACGCTGGGAAGTTGTTTCCGTTAGGTGGGGATACTAGGACCCGTGGGCACAGCCTTAGAATTAGAGGGGGTCAATTTAGAACGGAAATGAGGAGACTCTCTTCAGCCAGAGAGTGGTGGGCCTGTGGAATTCATTGCCACGGAGCGCAGTGGAGGCCGGGACGTTAAATGTCTTCAAGGCAGAGATTGATAAGTTCTTGATCTCGCAAGGCATCAAGGACTATGGGGAGAGTGCAGGTAAGTGGAGTTGAAATGCCCATCAGCCATGATTAAATGGCGGCGTGGACTCGATGGGCCGAATGGCCTTACTTCCACTCCTATGTCTTATGGTCTTACAGAGCTTTAAGGTAATCAGCAATGGAACAGGGCTCGAGATGAGGAAATGTGCTAAGTTGTAGTGATCTGGTATGTTCTGCCTAAAAGGGTAGTGGAAGCAGATTCATAGATTCATACAGCGCAGAAAAGGCCCTTTGGCCTGAAGTCTGCACCAATATAACTATCACTAAAAGTGTGTTAATCTCAATTTCCTGCACTTAAACCATATCCTTGAATGTTATGCTATTTGAAGTACTCATCCAAATACTTTTTTTTGAAGGTAGTGAGGTTTCCAGCCTCCACTACCTTCCCAGGCAATGTATTCCAAATTCCCACCACCCTGAGTGAAAAGGTTTCCTTCTGAATCTCGGCCCCTTACTCTAAAAGTATGGCTCCTCATGACTGACCCCTCAACCAAGGGGAACAGCTACTCTCTATTCACCATGTCCATATTTCTCAATCATTTCCCCCACCCACTCAGTCTTCTCAGCACGAAAGTAAACAATCCAAGCCTATATAGTCTCTCCTGACAGCTCAATTTCTTCATCCCAGGCAACTTCCTGGTGACCCTCCTCTATAACCCCTCCAGTGCTATCACATCCTTTCTGTAGTGAGATGACCAGGACCATGCACAATACTCCAGTTGTGGCCTGACCAATGATTTGTACAACTCAACATTACCTCCCTGCTCTTATACTCTATGCCACAACTAATGAAAGCAAGTGTCCTAAATGCCACCTTAACTATCCTATTCAAATGCTCTGCCAACTTCAAGGACCTGTGAATAATCACCCCAAGATCCCTCAGTTCCTTTAAGCTACCCAGTGTCCTGCCATTCATTAAATACTCCCTTCATTCTGTTTCTTCTTTCGAAGTACATCACCTCACACTTATCAGAGTTAAATACCATCTGCCACTGATTTGCCCATCTGATCAACCCGCCTGCCTATAACCTACAGAGATAAAAGGTACTGCAGATGCTGGAGAATCCGAGATAACAAGCATGGGGCTGGATGAACACAGCAGGTCAAGCAGCATCATAGGAGCAGGAAAACTTGACGTTTCGGGCCTAGACCCTTTCTGATGAAGGGTCTAGGCCCGAAAGGGTCTAGGCCCGAAACGTCAAGTTTTCCTGCTCCTATGAT
>JAHRHZ010000002.1:19640482-19689276 GCA_024137785.1 Ginglymostoma cirratum
ATCATAGGAGCAGGAAAACTTGACGTTTCGGGCCTAGACCCTTTCGGGCCTAGACCCTTCATCAGAAAGGGTCTAGGCCCGAAACGTCAAGTTTTCCTGCTCCTATGATGCTGCTTGACCTGCTGTGTTCATCCAGCCCCATGCTTCCTATAACCTACAACCATCTTCTTCACTATTAAACACTTTACCAATCTTGGTTTTGTCTGCAAATTTGCTTAACAATCCCCCCACATTTTCATCTATATCATTAATAAGGATCTCAGCACTGATACGTGGTACACCATTGAGTGACTGGAGACTGGTGTCCAAACAGCTTTTTACCACCACCCTTTGCGTCCTATTACAAATCCATCGAATTTGCCAGATTCCCCTCAATTCCATGTGCTTTAACCTTCTAAATCAGTCTCCCATACGGGGCCTTGTCAAAAGCTTAGCTAAAGTCCATATACACTACGTCAACTGAACTTCCTTCATCCACACACATAATCACATTTTCAAATAATTCTAACAAATTTGTTAGGCACGATCTCCCTCTGACGAAGCGATGTTGACAATCCCTAATTAACCCATTCTTTTCCAAGGAGGTACTAATTCACTTCTTCAGGATTTTCTCCAATAGTTTTCCTACCAGTGATGTGAGACTCACTGGTCTGTAAATTCCTGGTTCATTGCTACCACCTTCCTTAAAAAGTGGAACCACATTTGCAATTCTTCAATCCTCTGGCACATCCCCAGTGGCCAGACAGAAACTAAAAATTTGCGTCAGAGCCCCTGCAATTTCCGGCTTTGCCTCCCACAGCAGCCTGGTAAGCAATTCATCCGGGCCAGTGGATTTGTTTGTTTTTAAACCCGACAGAGCTAACAATACCTCCCCATTTCCTATGTCAAACAGTACAAGTTCCTCACAGACCCTTTTCCTGAATTCCGTACCTATATTCTCCTTTTCCAGAGTGAAGACTGAACAGAAGTATTTGTTCAACACCCAAAAACCCTGCAGCTTCATACACAGGTTTTCCCCTTGGTCCCTAATGGGCCCTACTCTTTCCCTGGTTAACTTCTTCCCTTTAATGTATTTCTAAAAAGATCTTAGGATTCTCCCGAAATCTGTTCACAAGTGCTTTCTCATACTTCCCTTTTGCTCTTCTAATTGCTTTCTTAAGTTCCCTCCTGCATTTCTAGTATTCATCTATCATAACTCAGAAAAGGAAACTGGATAAATGCTTGAAGTAAGAAATTTACAGGGTTGCACGGAAAGATCAGAGCAGCTGAATGCATTTGTGAAAACCAGTGATGTGATGTAGCAATGCGCTAGTAATCTAGTGGCCTAAGGTTCAAATTCCACCATGGCAACTCGTGGAATCTAAACTAAATTGACCGCTCTTCAAAAATAAAATGTATTTTGTTAAATTTTTTCATTTTCCACTTGCCAGGGTCTTCAACAAAATACCAACATAAGAAAAGCAATGTTTTACAGTTTATAAAAGAGTTAATTGATTGGCAAATGGTCTCCATTTGCTAGAGGCTTTGCCATTGAGATTGTTAAATGATGGCTAATAGCACTTCCTTCTCAGACAGTATATAAAGCTGCTCTCCTTGCACTGGCATTGCTACAAGTATCCTGATTAGCTCCAGTAAAAATCTCGGACAAAGCTGTGTCTTTTCAGCAATATTCAAATTCTGTACCACCAAACATCTACTTGAAACGAATTAATAAAATCAGTCATTTAAAAGAGAAAACGAAAAGTGAAAGGTGATTCTCAGTAGTGGTGACTGTAAGCGGAGGACCATTTAAGTGGAGGAAATCTGTCACCCTTGTCTTACCTGACCTGTATTCGCTTCCATACCTACAGGAACACGGTCGAATCTAATCTGCCTCCACAGGTGATTAAAAGACAGTCAACGACTGCCTTGCCAGCAACGTCAACAGAAAGAAGAAAGAACACTTTACCAAAGGGCCAGTTGGTCTCCCGTGTTATATTTTCTACGATGCTGTGAGAACGTATATGTTCCTGCTATACGCCAGCCCTCAACCCCGCCCCCGCTTCAATCTGTTAAAGCTGTCAACGCAGACACCACTTCCGTGCAAAGAAAAACAAGCCAAAAGGCCAAACGTGCTTACGCAGCATGAGCAGCACTTTCTGCAGTTCCCCCTGCTTGGCCCAAAGGTATAGCTGCCGTGGGTGAAATCGCAGTTTCTTCCGCCTGTGAGGGGACAGAGGGAGGTAGATTGAACGCTCCAAATAAAATCCAGTCACACAAACAACATCAACATCGCACATCAGAGAACACAACACTACCCCCTCAAAGACTCATGAAGACTTTCGAACCTAAATCAGACTTCCCTTGCCCTGTCAATGGGGATTGAGCAACGTTAAGCAAGTGAAGGCAATGTCAGGCTGGAGCTGGAGGGAGAGCTGTGCCATGACAGGCCATCTCAGTCAAGGCTGGGCTGGGATATTCTGCTTCATGTCTACAAGGGAGAAATCGAATGGTGACCGACCGAGGTCTTTAATGCGATGAAATGATTCCTCAGAACAGAGGTAGAGTAGGTGCTTCCACTTAAAGTCAAAACTAGGGCCAGAAATCTCAATGACGTTCAATAGAGAATTCAGGAGAATCTCCTTTACCCAGAGTGCTTAGGATGTGGAAGTCACTACCATGTGGAGTGGTTCATGTGAGTAGCGCGGAGCAACTGAGGGAAAGACAGATAAGGTCACAAGGGCAAAAGGAACAGAAAGGTTTGCTGAAAGTTGAGTTGCCACGATGGGACTTAGGCTATGTGGAGTGTAAACATCAACTAAACGGTGCATTGGCAACACAGATTCGGCAACAGGTAGTTGTGGCATCAGTAGCTCAGATGTAACTTAGGTACAGCACCAGCAGGTGCGGCACCACCAGCTCAGGTACAGCATGGGGAGGAGGAGTGCATGGGTGAAGCACCAGCAGTAGTGACATGGACAATTCAGGTACAGCACCAACAGCTCAGGTGCATCTTAGGCACAGCACTGCCAAGTACAGCACCAACAGCTCAGGTATACTACTGAAGGGCACCAGTAAAGCATTGGCAACTGGAGCACTGGCAGCTCCGGTATAGCACTGGCAGTTGAGATACAGCAGCAGCTACAGCACTGGAAATTTAGGTACAGCACTAGCACGTGAAACACTGACTCTCAGACGCGGCACTGGCAGGTGCTGCAGAGTCACTGCCACAGTCCACACGTACTCACAATCAGAAATAAGAGGCTCAAAGTTTCTTTCTCTTTAAACTCTGTTACCTTTGGATCGAAAAATATATAAGTGTGCTCGCAGTCAGGCACCCCATTTTTAAAAGAGTAAATACTCTGCCCAGAGCTCCCACTTACCTCTCAGCTTGCTGGAGAACCAACCCTTTCTCCAGAGCCTCTCTGCCGGGCCCAGGTGGAAGTCCAACAGCTGACAGTGTTCTCCCGGACGGCAGGACGATGGACGGGCCCGAGCTGTCGATACTGTCTGCTGGGGGCTCCAGGCTCGATTTCTTTGCCTCTCCATTCCCACTCATCCTAGCACTTTAGAGGAAAAAGGGGAATTACAAAGGCTTTCAGCAGGGAAGTTGTAACTTTAGCTAGTCCTAACCCAGAGCAAGGGCTCGGCAGAGTTTGACTCCAATATTACACAGTGTTTCACACTGGATACAGAAATACAGTTCACAGAAACAATTAAAGCAATTCCAATTGTACCTTGGTTCATAATACATCAATAGCAATCGTCATTTATGTAGTACCTTTAACTCAGTAAAATGCTCTTAAGTGCTTCAGTGAACCACACAAGGATACAATTAACAAGTGACCAAAAACGTAGTTAAAGTGATAAGTTATAAGGAGCAAAGATTAAGCTAGAAAGAGAACAGACGGCGGGGGAAGAGAAAAAGCACAGACGACAGGGGAAGAGAGAGAACAGACAGTGGGGAAAGAGACATACACACACAGGGAAAAAGAGGGAATGAGAACAGAGAGAGATGGGGAAAGAGACAGACAGAGACAGAGACATGGAGATAGAAACAGTGAGTGAGAACACTGGGATTGGAGTAGCACAGATGTCTAGGAGGGCTGTCCAGGTGAAGGATGCTACAGAGATAGGAATGAACAAAGTCAAGGAGAGGTTTGGAAACAACCGGAGAGAAAGTTAAAATGAATGCATTGTTGGCCTAGGGAGCCAGTATAGATGAACAAGCAGAATGGGACCTGTTGCGCGCCTGGAGTTTTGGCTGACCGCCGGCTATGACATGGTAAAACATCTGGGGAACAGGTGGTGATTAATGAATAGCATTTCGTGTGCGTTAGTGTAAACCCAACTCCGCCTTCACACAGAGCTGTCATCATTCAGAGCTCAGTATCCAATAACCTTGCTCCTGCTCACCTGGCATGTGTGGTGTCAGCTCTGCCATTCATCAGGTGTTCCTGACTGGGTGGTGCTGGGACCGGCACCATGCTGGACGTGTCTGCTTTAGCCACGGTGATCTCCTGCGCTTCCGAAGCATCCTCCCCACAGTGTGGGCAGAAAATCATCCCATTCAGCTGGGAAACGCAGCTCTTGTGAAAACGGTGAGTGATCCTGAAGTCCGGGTGACACTCCAGAAACGATCCCTGTAAACAGCCCAAAATAAGCCTCTCTCTCACACACACCATGCAAATCGCATAGCTGACCACTCACATCAAGTACCATGGGAAGTCACAGACAAACTGAGCTGCAGGAAAGATAAATCTTAATGGATTATTTTGTTCATTATAGTGGAACAAAATAATCAGTGCATCGTAACTGGATTTCAGACATGCAAAGGTGTTGCAAATTTGAGGTTCATAAGGATATTCTGTCTGGGACTGTCTCTTTAATTTAAGGTAAAAAGGAGGAATGAGAAGGCGCATTACACCTATTCTGAATTCTACCTGATAATAGTGTAAGCTGGGGTGGCTTGGGGTCTAAAGATTAGAGAAGAACACAGGTTATTTTCACAGGTAAGAAGGTATGAGCTAATCACACCTGTGAACAATGAACAAAGGGAGCGTAATGATGGTAGGTAAACCAAGAGACTCCACATCTCAAAGGAGGTGTTAAAACATCATCCTTTATTCATTCACGGGATGAGGGTGTCACTGGTTAGGCAGCATTTATTGCCCATCCCTAATTGCCCAGAGAGCAGTTAAGAGTCAACCACATTGCTGTGGGTCTGGAGTCACATGTAGGCCGGACGAGGTAAGGATGGCAGTTTTCTTCCTTAAAAGACATTAGTGAACCAGATGGGTTTTTCCGACAATCGACAATGGATTCACGGTCATCACTGGATTCTTAATTTCAGATTTTTATTGAATTCAAATTCCACCATCTGCCATCGTGGGATTTAAATCACTGGCCCCCAGAACATTATCTGGGTCTCTGGATTAACACTCCAGTGATAATACCACGAGGCCATCACCTCTCCATTATTTGTAATTGCTTATGATGTAAATTTAATTCAAAAATACAGTGGAGTTGATGGTCTGGAGGATAGCTAATTAGCATTTCTACTGGATGCAAGGCCCATGTAATTCATACTACCATGGAGGTGGGCTTCGAGCAGACAGGAATCTATTGCAGGTCTTCCTGAAATATCACAGAACCTCAATGACAGGATCAATCAGCATGAATTTGAGAGACAGTACAGAGGGATTGAGACCAAATATCTCTACTCACTAGGCAGAACACAGATGGGAGCTCACTGTCAAATTGAAAATACAGATTTGAGAAGCTTTATATGAAATAGGAATTGCTAGCTTTGATGAGAAGGTAGAACCTCATTCCTTAACATAAAGGTCAATTCAGAGACCAGCAGTTTCCCGGTTAGGATAGGAAAACAACAAGTCCTTGGGAGCTAACGACACTTTGGACTAGTTCCTGAATGATGAAACGTCGATTTAATGAGCAGATTAAAGTATCAATCTGGAAGGAAATTTTTGGTAGTTTAGGAAGATAATGTGAAACCATCTTGCAGTTCGGGGCATAAGCTGCCTGCTGAAACAGTGCAGAGTCAATGTTGCTTTTGTTCGTTACAGTAAATACCTTAACACTTGAAATTGTGCCCTGTGATCTTTTGAGTCAGTTACTAGAAGTCTGACCAAAACTGTTTAAAACTGTCACCACAGGATTTAACAAAAAGTGTAAGAACTAGGTCAAAGAAACCTGCTCCATCATTCAAGGATATTGTGGCTAATCTTCCACATCAATTCACCCACAAAATAATTAAAGGGTGGGCAGTGTAAGTTCAGGCAAAATGTTTCCCCTGGCTGCAGAGTCCAGAAGCGAGGGACACAATTTAAATATAAGGCGGAGGCCATTTGATGAGCATTTTTTTTTAGTCAGAGAATTGTGAATCTTTGGAATTGTCTGCTAGAGGCCTGTGGACACTTAGTATTTGAGTATAATTCAAGCCAAGGTTGATCAATTTTTGATTATAAATGGCATAAAGGGCTATGGGGATGGTGTGGATAAGAGGAAGTGAAGTGTTTGTTCAGCCATGATGTTATTAAATGGTAGAACAGGATTGACCCTAAAAATGCCTAAGCCTGTTCCTGTGTTTGCTATCCTAGTGAATACTCAAATTCAATATATTTTGTCCTTTTGGCTCTCAATCTCAATTATCAGAGCTGGCACAGGAATGGTGGGCCAAATGGTCTCCTCCTCTTCTGTATTATCAGCTGCATTAACACCACACAATTGCCAGACAGTGACCATTTGCAACAAATCTAACCACAACTTGCCATTAAATGCTGAATGCCCCACTGTCAACATCCTGGTGATTACCATTGATCTTGACTGGTTATATAAATAGAGTCATACAGCATGGATACAGACCCTTCAATCCAACTCATCCATGCCAAAACTTGAACGCATGCACCGGAAGGTTCAAGAACAGCTTCTTCCCTGCAGTTATTAGACTGTTGAATGGATTCTCTAACTTCAAATAATGTTGATCTTGCTAAGCACATGTCCTGTGCAATGTAACTTGTATGCCTGTCTAGTTTTTGTTTTCACCCTATGATCTGTGTGTTGTACGGCTTGTAAACAAAGCCTTTCACTGTACTTAGGTACATGTGACAATAAATCAAATCAATTCAAACCCACTAAGTTTCCCAAAGTAAACTAGTCCCACTTGGCTAAGTTAGGTCCGTATCCCTCTAAAATTTTCCCATTCATGTTTCTGTTGTAACTGTACTGGCTTCTACCACTTCCACATACAAAGCACCCTCCGTGTGAAAAAGATGCCGCTCAGGTCTCTTTTAAATCTTTCTCGTCTCACCTTAAAAATATCCCCCCTCGTTTTGAATTCCCTTGCCCTGAGGAAAAGACCTTTGCTATTCACTTTATCTATAACCCTCATGATTTTATAAACATCTATAAAGGTCAGCCCTCAATCTCCAATACTCCAGTCAGCCTATGCAGCCTATCCTTACAACTCAAGCCCTTCAGTCCTGGCAACATCCTGGTAAATCTTTCCTCAACCCTCTACAATTTAACCATATCCTTCTTACAGCGGGGTTACCAGAACTGTACTCAATACTCCGAAAGTGGCCTCACCAACGTTCTGTGCAACCTTAAAATGATGTCCCAACTCCGGCACTCAGTGGTCTGAGTAATGAAGGCAAACATGCTGAACACCTCCTTAACCACCCTGCCGACCTGTGATGCAACTTTCAAGGCACTATGTACTTGAACCCCAGATCTCTGTTCTTGACAACACTACCCAGGGCCCTAGTCTTAATTGTATAAGTCCTCCCTTGTTTGTTTTTCCAAAATGCAATATCTCGCATTTATCCAAATTAAATGACATCTGTCACTCCTCAGCCCATTTGCCCAATTGATCAAAATCCCTTTGTAATCTTAGATAACCTTCGACTATACCGCCAGTTTTTGGTATCATTCGCAAACATACTAACCATGACTCCTACATTTTTATCCAAATTGTTTATAGAAATTAAAAACAAAAGTGGACCCAGTACTGGTCCCTGTGGAATACCACCACCCTCTTTCCCCTATGGTCAAGTCAATTTGGTATCCAGTTGGCAAGCTCTAACTGAATTCCATGTGATCTAACTTTCTGATGAAGGGTCTAGGCCCGAAACGTCAAGCTTTCCTGCTCCTATGATGCTGCTTGGCCTGCTGTGTTCATCCAGCTCCGCACCTTGTTATGTCAGATTCTCCAGCATCTGCAGTACCTATTATCTCTGATCTAACTTTACTAGTTATTCTACAAGCAGAACCTTGTTCAAAGGCTTTACTAAAGTCCATGTAGACAATTTCTACTGGTTTGCCCTCAATCATTTTGGTAATGTCACTAGGGATGTGTAGGTTAGGTGGTTTGGCCATGGGAAAAGTAGGGTTACAGGTTAGCGGGAATGAGTCAGTAGGAACTGGTTGGGCCAAATGGCCTGTTTTCACACTGCATATAAAAAGGCCTCAAAAAATTCAAGCGTGATAGCGAGACACAGTTTCCCACAGACAAAGCCATGCCGACTATCCCTAAACAGTCCTTGCCTCTCCAAATGCATGTAAATCCTACCTCACAGAATCCCCTCCAACAACTTACCCACCACTGATGTCAAACTCACGGCTCTCTAGTTCCCAAGCTTTTCCTTAAAAAGTCTTTCTTTATTAAAGGCACAACATTAACCACCCTACAGTCCTCTGGCACCTCACCTGCGGCTGTAGATGACACAAATATCTCTAGGTGCCCCAGAATTTCTTCCCTAACTTCCACAATGTCCTGGGATACACTTGATCAGGTCCTGAAGATTAATTCACCGTTATGTTTTTAAAGACCTCCAGCAACTACTCTTCTGTAATGTGGACTGTTTTCAAGACGTCAATATTTATTTCACCTAGTGCCCTAGCCTCCATTTCATTTTCCACAGTAAAAACTGACACAAAATATTTCACAGAATCCCTACAGTGTGGACACAAGCCATTTGGTCTAACAAGTCCACAATGACCCTCTGAACAGTATCCCACCCAGACCCATTTCCCTACCCTTTCCCTGTAACCCTACATTTTCCCATTGCTAACACACCTAACCTATTCATTCCTGAACACTACAGGCAATTTAGCATGGCCAATCCACCCAATCTGCACATCTTTGGACTGTGGAAGGACACCACAGCACGCAACGGAAACCCACGCAGATACAGGCAGAACATGCAAACTTGACACAGACAGTTGCCCAAGGGTGGACCTGAACCTGGGTCCCTCGTGCTGTGAGACAGCAGCACTAACCATTGAGCCACCGTGTTTAGTACCTCTCCCACCTCCTGCGGTTCCACAAATAGACGACCTCACTAAACTTTAAGGGGCCCTATTCTGTCCCTAGTTGCTCTTTTGCTCTTAATGTACTTGTAGAATCTCTTTGAATACTGTGGCCACTGAAGCATGTCAGAGGCCAGGAATTCAGCAGCAAGGAACTCACCTCCTGACTCCCCAAAACCTGCCTACCACCTACAAGTGAGGAAGGTGATGGAATACTGCCCACTTGCCTAGATGACTGCAGTTCCAAAAACACTCAAGAAGCTTTACATTTGCTAGGACAAAGCAGACTGTATCACTGGTACCACATCCTCTGACATTTACTACCTCCACCACCAATGCACAGTCGCAGCAATGCATATCACCTATAACATACATTGCAGAAATTCAACCGGAGTCCTTGGAATGCATCTTCTAAACTCAGGACCACTACCAGATAGAAGGACATAGGTAGCAGATACATGAAGACACCACCATCTACAGGTTTGCCTCCAAGTCACTCACTATCCTGACTTGGAAATATAGCACCATTCATTCAGTATTACTGGGTCAAAATCCTGGAATTCCCTCCCTTTATGGCATCGTGGTTCTACCTATAGCGTATATATTGCGGCAGTTCAGGAAGCAGCTTCACCACCACCTTCTCAAGCAAATCTAGCGATGGGCAATAAATGCTGGCCCAGCTAGCGATGCCCACATCCGATGAATGAAATGGCCTTTTTCAAAAAAATTCAAAAATTGAAAATCATAGAACCTTGCTGTTATGTGGTTAAGATCATCAGCAAATTACAGCATAGATTTCTAACTTCAGAACTAAAACTTAACTCTGTTAAAATTACGTACTAGTACTTAGAAATGCTGTCAATTTAGTTACAGAATTGCAAATTCTCAGGATCCACTGCATTACTTCCATTAGGATTTACCCAAGGCCTCCCTCATCTAGTTTGGATAACAAAATGCTGTTTGGCTCAGGGATCCAGGATCTTACCGCTGTACAGAAGTAGCCACAGCCCGGGCAGCAATGGTGTTTCACCATTCGGGCCCTGTGTACTTCACACAGGACCATCAGCGGCACTCGACTGGATGGTCTCATCGTCTCACATTTGGTGATGCTGTTACTGCAGCCGCTCAGCTGGGGAGACAGAAAAGCAGCAGCAAACTGTAAATCTCGCCATTCCCCTTATAAGCAATCATCAAATACAGCCACTCTCCCTATTAAACAAGGCACCTGATAAAACTCCTCAAGATCATACTCACCAAAATTGAAGCTCATGGAATCAAAGACTGGTTCGGAAACTGGTTGAACGAAAGGAAACGCAGTAGCAATGACAAATACTTGTAATGGCAGGATATGATTAATGGTGCCCGAAAGATCTTTGGTGGACCTTCACCGTGTTTATTAATAACAGAGATTTGCTATTCCCCTGACTGACAAGCTTGGTATCATCTATACATTTTGAAATCTTACTCTGCATTTCAGCATCCAAGTCAATTAGAGTCATAGAATCACACAGCACTGAAACAGACCCTTTCGTCCAACTTATTCAGACCGACCAGATATCCTAAATAAATCTAGATATGGAAAACCTAGTCAAGAGGAAGAAGGAAGCTTATTTAAGGTTGAGGAAGCAAGGATCGGACTGGGCTCTAGAGGTCTACAAGGTAGCCAGGAAGAAACTGAAGAATGGACTTAGGAGAGCTAGAAGGGGCTATGAGAAAACCTTGGTGGGTCGGATTAAGGAAAACCCCAAGGCGTTCTATGCTTATTTGAGGAACAAGAGGATGGCCAGAGTGAGGGTAGGGCCAATCAGGGATAGTGGAGGGAACTTGTGCGCGGACTCAGAGGAGGTAAGAGAGGTCCTTAATGAATACCTTGTTTCAGTATTCACCTGTGAGAGGGACCTTGATGTTCGTGAGGACAGCACGAAACAGGCAGATATGCTTGAACAGGTTGATGTTAGGAAGGAGGATGTGCTAGAAATTTTGAGAAACATGAGGATAGATAAGTCCCCTGGGCCAGACGGGATATACGCAAAGTTACTACAGGAAGCAAGGGAAGAGATTGCTGCTCCTTTGGAAATGATCTTTGCGTCCTCACTATCCACTAGAGTAGTACCAGAAGATTGGAGGGTGGCATGTCATTGTTCAAGAAAGGGAATAGGGATTATCCTGGAAATTACAGACCAGTCAGTCTTTCTTCTGTAGTGGGCAAATTATTGGACAGGATTCTGAAAGATAGTATTTATGATTATTTGGAAAATCACAGTTTGATTAGAAATAGTCAGCATGGCTTTGTGAGGGGCAGGTCATGCCTCACAAGCCTTACTAAATTCTCTGAGGATTTGACAAAACACATCGATGAGGGTAGAGCAGTGGATGTGGTGTATATCGATTTTAGCAAGGCATTTGATAAGGTTCCACATGGTAGGCTCATTCAGAAAGTAAGGAGGCATGGGATTCAGGAATATTTGGCCATCTGGATACAAAACTGGCTGGTTGGCTTGCCAAGCTGGTTTGTTGTTCCGCAGACGTTTCGTTACCGTGCTTGGTAACATCCTCAGTGCAGCCTCTGATGAAGCGTTGGTATGTTTCCCCGCCTGGTTTTTAAACTCTGGGGTCCATTGCGATGGATTGCCTCACTTCCAGGTTTCCTCCGTAGTGGAATGTATATGGGGTCGAGTTCAATGTGTTTATTAATAGCCTGCTTCGTGGAGTGCCATGCTTCCAGGAATTCTCGTGCTTGTCTCTGCCTAGCCTGTCCCAGGATCTTAGTTTTGTCGCTGTCGAAGTCATGGTTCTCCCTGTCCATGTGGATCGAGATGAGTGAGTATTGGTCGTGTCTTTTTGTAGCCAGTCGGTGTTCATGTACTCTTGTTGTTAGTTTCCTTCCTGTTTGTCCGATGTAGCGTTTCTCACAGTCTCTGCAGGGGATTTTGTAGATGACATTGGCCCTGTCCATGGTGGGGAGTGGGCCTTTAGTTCAGGTGAGCACGTGTCGTAGGGTTGATGTGGGTTTGTGTGCCACTCTGATGCCCAGCGCCCGTAGAAGTCTTGTGGTGAGTTCCGACATGTTCCTGATGTAGGTTAGTGTGATGAGTGTGTCGAGGCATGTAGAATCTTTCTGATGCTGTTCCTGTAGGCATCTCCTGACCCAGTTCTTTGGATATACATTATCCTTGAACACTTGGAAGAGGTATTCCTCCTCCTCTTGGCATAGTTCTACAGGAACAGCATTAGAAAGATTCTACATGCCCCGACACACTCATCACACTAACCCACATCAGGAACACGTCAGAACTCACCACAAGACTTCTACGGGCACTGGGCATCAGAGTGGCACAGAAACCCACATCAACCCTACAACAAGTGCTCACCCGAACCAAAGATCCACTCCCCGCCATGGACAGGACCAATGTCATCTACAAGATCCCCTGCAGAGACTGCGAGAAACACTACATCGGACAAACAGGAAGGAAACTAACAACAAGAGTACATGAACACCACTGTCTACAAAAAGACACGACCAATACTCACTCATCTCAATCCACATGGACAGGGAGAACCATGACTTTGACTGGGACAACACCAAGATCCTGGGACAGGCTAGGCAGAGACAAGCACGAGAATTCCTGGAAGCATGGCACTCCACGAAGCAGGCTATTAATAAACACATTGAACTCGACCCCATATACATTCCACTACGGAGGAAACCTGGAAGTGAGGCAATCCATCGCAACGGACCCCAGAGTTTAAAATCCAGGCGGGAAAACACACCGACGCTTCAGCAGAGGCTGCACCGAGGATGTTACCAAGCACGGTAACAAAACGTCTGCGGAACAACAAACCAGCTCGGCGAGCCGACCAACCTCAAGAGTAGATTGATCTGAGTTGGATAATAGGTCGGCACAACATCATGGGCTGAAGGGCCTGTACTGTGCTGTACTGTTGTATGTCTATGTCTGTGTCTGTGTCTAGGTCCATTTGCCAGTATTTGGCCCATATACCTCTAAACCATTCCTCTTCATATACCGTCCAGATGTCTTTTAAATGCAATTGTACCAGCCTCCACCACTTCCTCTGGCAGCTCATTCCATACACGCACCACCCTCTGCGTGAAAAAGTTGCCCCTTAAGCCCATTTTAAATTTTTCCTCTCACCCTAAACATATGCCCTCTAGTTTTGGACTCCCCCACCCTAGGGAAAAGACTTTGCTATTTACCCTATCCATGCCCCTCATGATTTTATCAACCTCATACAGTACATAGCGAAAGAATAGTGGTACATCACTACTGACTATCCTCCAGTCTGGTCAAATAACTATTTACCATGATTCATCGTTTTCTGTATTTTTTTTAAAAAAGCCAATTGGCTAATTTGTTTAACCTTAATTTGGTTACAGAAGAACACATGATGGGGGGAGAAGGTGGCCTCGAGCCTGTTCTGCCATTCAATAAAATCACGTCTGACCTGACTGTGGCCTTAATTCCACATGGTCTCTGCCGACAACCTTTAACTCTCTTGCGCATCATACATTTCTGTCTATGCCTTAAAAATATTTAATAACCCTACCTGCACTGTATTCTCAGGAAGATGGCTTGAAAGACTCTCAAACTTCTGAGTAAAATATTCCATTCATTTGCATTTTAAATGGGAAATGCCTTATTTTAAACTGTGTGCCCTAGTTCCAGTCTCTCTCACAAGGGGAAAACCTCTTTCAGCACCCACCTTGTCAAGCTGCCTTGTGATCTCAAAAGTCTCACTAAGATCATCTCTGATTCTCCTAAACTATAATGGATACAAGGCCCAGCTTGTCCAATCTCTCCTCAAAAGATACGCTTCCAACTCAGGTACGAGTCAAGTGAACCTTCATTGAGCTGCTTCTAATTCATTAACATCTTTCCTTAAATAAGGAGATCAAAACTGTAAACTCCAGTTATAGTACTACCATCACCCTGTACAAATGTAGCAAATCATCCTGACTTTTATATCCAATCCCTATGCAGTAAATGATAACATTGCATTTGCTGACATGGTACTTTGCCACACAGTTTTTTTGTAGTCTATTGAGACAACATCCATTGCTTTCCCATCATCAACCTTCTTGTGACTTCATCCAAAGATTCCGCTCCCCCCGCAACGAAATTCCTTTAGCAAGGTGGGATGCAAGTAACCAAACAGAACTCATCCATCTAAACACTTAGCAGTACATTCTTATCAATTTTCACCCCACCCTACATCTCACCCACACTTCTATTTCATCAGCACCTATTCCTTAACAAATAGTGATACAAAGTACTTGTTAGCATTCAAGCCCTGCCTGTGCCTGTAAGTGTACTTCTCTCTTTTTGCCCCTGATAGGCCCTACCCTACCTTTTCATAACTGTTTGCTAATTGAATGTCAGTGGGAAACCTCTTGTGGGCAAGTGAAAATCAGTTCGAAAGGATGGATGGTAAGGTTAGGTTTTCCTGTGCCTGGTCTGCAGAGTGGTCAGTCCGTGGCAGCCATGTCCAACCCTCTCACCTGTCCGTCGGTGCTTTCAGTCGCCATGCACTTGTTGTTGGAGAGCTCGGTGATGCGGTCAATCTTTGGCGCCTCCATTCGGCAGCTGCACAGTGGCAGCTCCTCAAATCTGTCCGTCTCCATGGAGCTGGCATCATTGGATACTCCTAGAGGAGTGAGGTCGAGAGTTTAACGGGTCTACATCGAAGGAGTTCAAATTACAACACAGGAAGGAAAAACATGTGGAGAGACAGAGGACGGGAAGATGAATGGAGGCTGTGAGAGAGGAGATCACGTTGGTGGTGACGATTGGTGTGATGGTAACACCAAGGGTGGAGCTGAGGGATTGGGAAGGGACAAGCTGTCTGACTGCTGATAGGGAAAGGGAAATTGGGAGCATGCTGGGATGGGGAGAGGGAATAAGAGAAAAGAGATAAAATGATTCTCCTTTAAGAGAGCCATTCTTCGCTTCATGAGGTGGGATTCAACTCTTTGTTGGCCCAAGAATAAAGCCCGTTTACAGAACATAATGACAGCAATGCAGGACAAGGGAACAGGTTAAGACAGCAGCCCTGTGGAGACCTGGAATCTGGAACCCTCAATTTTAAAACAAATTCACTTATGGGGCATGTGCGTCACTATCTGGGCCAGCATTTGTGGCTCACCACAAGATGCCCTTGAGAAGGCTGCCTTCTTGAACCGCTGTAGTCCATGTGCTTACATAGATCTTAAGGAAGGAGATCTAGGATTTTGACCCAGTGACATTAAAGCATTAGTGCTATATTTCCAAGTCATTACCATCACCTACTTGGAGGCAAACGTCCATGTGTGGCGTTCCCATGTATCTGCTGTCTTTGTCCTTCTAGATGGTAGTCATCATGTACTTGCACACTGCTGCTGCTGACTGTCAGTGGGGGGGGAGGGAATGAATTAATGTGCTTGCGGTGCCAATCAAGCAGGCTGCTTTTCCTGGATGATGTCAAGCATCACGAATGTCGCTGGAGCTAGACATGTCCAAGCAAGTGGAAAGTATTCTATCACACTCCTCCTGACTTGCGCCTTGTAGATGGTGACAGGTTTTGGCGAGTGAGTTATTTGTTGCAGGATTCCTAACCTCTCACTTGCCCTTGTGGTCATAGTATTCATATGGATAGTCCAGTTCAGTTTCTGGTCAATGATAACTGTCAGGATGTTTACAGTGGGGGAATGAGTGATGGTAATGTTACTGAATGTCAAGGGACATTGATTAAATTCTCTCTTGTCGAAGATGGTCAGCACCTGGCATTTGTGTGGCATGAACACAGCTGTTACTGAGTATTCTGCTTTAGCTTGTAAATATAATTTTCACCCATATTTCAAGGCCAATTCTCATTTGCCAGATGGGAGTTTTAACCCTGAAGGTCAAAGGTCAGAGCAAACCATACTCCACACCACACCCCCACCCAATTATAAACACATTCTAAGGAGTAACAAGCTTCCCAGTGAAGCAAAGTGAATGCAGTAGTGTATCAGACAGAGTAACTGGACACTTACCTGTTGGCTGCGGGGAAAGGCTGCCCTCATTGGGAAGCTCCAGAGACCCCAGGGGGACCTCTGTGTATTCGCTCTGTGCCTGATTCCCTCCTCCTCCTCCTGAAGAATTCATCACTGCACCAAACGCAAAAGAAACAGAGGAGACTGTGTTCAAACCAAGGTAAGTATGGTATCCTCAGCCACATCTAACGATTACAGCTTAGTGAACATAGCTACTGTACAGGACATGAACCAGATTCGATGGCAGTTCAGCAGCCTTGGAGGCTGGGTTGATGCAAGGGCTTCAGGCGTGAAGAAAAATATCTATGGTAACATTGAACATCTAGTTGTGTACATAAAAATGGTTACACCAAAAGGCATTGTAGAAAAAGTTGTCAAGGTCCAAGAGTGTCAACAGGCCCTGACACTTACCACTTCATTATTGGTTCTGAAGGTACAATTGTAGTTTTTCATGTTTTGTCCAGGTTTTCAGTTGTAATACAGTCAGGTAAAGCTAAATACAGGACGTTGGTGAGGCCACATTTGGAGTACCGTGTACAGTTCTGGTCACCGTGCTATAGGAGGGATATTATTAAATTGGAAATGGTGCAGAAAAGATTTACAAGGATGTTACCAAGACTGGAGGGTTTGAGTTCACTGGAGGCTGGACCTTTACCCCAGGAGCGTAGGAAGCTGAGGGGGGACCTCATAGAGGTTTATAAAATCATGAGGTACATAGATAAGGTGAACAAAGATCTTTTCTCTAGGAGAGGGGAGTTCAAAACTAGCTTGGGTTGTGGATGAAGTTGTAGACATGCTCGCCGAGCCGAGGACATAGGTTTAATACGAGAGGGGAATGATTTAAAGGGGACCTGAGGGGCAACTTTTTCCAGATGTGGTGCGTGTATGGAATGAACTGCCAGATGAAGTGATAGATGCAGGTATAGTTATAACTTTTAAAAGACAAATGGACAGGTACATGAATAGGAAAGGTTTATAGGAATATGGAACTAGTTTAGTTTGGGAAATCTGGACGAGTTGGACCAAAGGGTCTTTTGCTGTGCTGTATGACTCTTCACAGCTTCACTCAGTCACAATTACAAATAACTCAAATTATTGTCCTGATCAATCTTGAAACCAAATCCCATTTGTTTTGAGAAAAATCATTCCTGGGGTATGAGCATTGCTGGCAAGGCCAGAATTTGTTGCCCATTCTTCATGGCCCTCAAAGTGATGACGGTGAAATGACTTTTTGAACACAACAGAATAACTTGCTCCATCACTTCGGAGGGTAATGTCACAAAAAGGGCATACCAAGTAAGGATGACAGATTTCCCTCCCATCTCGAAGGATGAACGTGAACCAGTACAGTTTTTAAATTACCAATTACCATCACCACTTTTATTCCAAATTTGATTAATAAGCTGAATTTAAACTACACCAACTACTGTGGTGGGATTCAAAACTCATCTTCTTGATCACTAAATCAGGTTATTTGGATTATTAGAACAGCAATGTAATCATTATGCTACTATATTCTATCGATCATAACAGTACTCCTACAACACCGACATCTTAAGGGTCCAATAGTTATGAGGACAGGTTAAACAAAGTAAGGGCTTATATTTCTGAGAAGTACAGGATGGTAATGGTTAATGTGATTGAGGCTTTTAGGGTATTGATAGGGCAGACAGAAAGAAACTAGGACTATGGTTGAGGGAGTCTAGGCAGCAAAGGGAAATAACACTAAATCAGAGTCGGGTCATTCAACAGTGAGTTATGAAACACCTTTACATTTAAAAACAAATGAATACTCTCTCACAATTAGCAGTAGGCCTGAAATAATCATTTTAAATTTGAGAATTTGAGATTTTTACACAATAAGGATATTAAGGCAAATGGAGCTGATGCCATGAAGGCAAGAGGTGCCTGACTTCACTGAATGGCAGAACTGATTCAAATGGCTGAATGGCCTCATCCACTTCTGAAGTAAACATCAACTTGATCAACACTTTCCATCCAAACACCAAGGCCTCACCATTTTCCAACCCAACCAGATTCAAAAGCCCCTGTGACCTTCACCCCTGGGTTATAGCAGCTGGGCCTGGCTTCCTTCACTCATCTTGACCCCAAAATCTGGAAACCCCTCAGTAATGTTTCCTGAGCTTTTTGCCACTTGTTGGATGTTCTTCCCAATCAGTTTGCTCTTACTTCTAAAACCTCAGTTTCAACTGCTTGAGACAGGCAAATTTTTTTTTTTCTCTCAGAGGGTCGTGAGTCAGTCACCTCAAAAGGTGGCAGAAGCAGAGCCTTTGAATACTTTAATGGCAGAGGTAGATAGATTCTTGAAAAACACAAGGGTGAAAAGCTATTGGAGATAGCTGAGAATCTGGTAAATCAAATCAGTCACGGTCTTACTAAATGGTGGACCAGGCCTGAGTGCTAAGTAATTCCTATTGATTCAGATGTTTGTGTATCAATCTTCTTTCAAATACTTTTGGCAGACTCAAGATTTATGACCCATTCCTAGTTGCTCTTCTGAGTGGCTGGCTCGCTAGGCTGCTTTCAAGGGGTGTTCAGGGTCAATCATATCCATGTATCAAGGCCAGAGTGGGGGAGAACGACATGTTTCCTTCCCTAAAAGTGACATGAATGAACTAATTGGGGTTTCGTTAACCAGAAACCTGTGACAGTTAACCTAACTTTTACTGACCTCAGATTTCTATTTTCAGAGATTCAAAATCTCAAAATGCCAGGAAGGGATTTAACTCCAAACTCTATGGATTATTAGCCCTTGCAACAAAACTACTATAGCCAACATATTGATTCTTTAATATCGATCTTCCAAGTCTGTCAATTGCAAATTTACGCAGGAATCAGAGATAGAGATACTCCCATGGACGTATCCCATCCCAATACTGTAAGTAAAGATTCTTGAATGGGTAATCATGAAAACATTTTTATATTGGCTGACAATCAGTTGATCATAAGGCTGAGGTGACTGCTACAACGCTTTCATATTATTTCACAATCAGTGACCGATTCTTGTGAGAGCATCCACTCTCAGACTCCAACAATTCAAGAAGACAGCCCACCTTCAGGTTAGATGGTTGTGAATAGCCCAGGATTTGGAGACAAGGTTTCAAAACTCAGAACAGCAGCGGGCAGTATTAGAACTAAATTAACAAAATAAAAAGGCATTGAAAGTTGCCAAGAAGAGTCATGTTGGACTCCAAACTTTATCTCTTGATTCTCTCTGCTGATGCTGCCAGACTTAAATTCCTCAAGCATCTTCTGTTTTTATTTTCAAATCTCCAGCACTCTCAGCGCTTTGCTTTTATTTGAGTGGGACACCCTCGGATATTGGGTGTGGACAACAGTGGGCTATTAGACAATCAGATGGCTAGGCAGACACCAGCAATGAACTGCCATCCTCACTAGATGCCCATACCCACACAGAGAAGCCACCATCAGCAGTCAAAAGCAGGGTCCCCAGTTGGTTACTCTTTTTTCAAACTCGGGCGCATAAAGGCTTTAAACCTGGGAATGGGTGTAAATTTGAAACTAACCCGGAGAAATAAAATTTCAGTGAGGAATTGGGCAATCTATGGAACAGGCTCCCAGGGAGACAACGAACGCCTTCATTTAACTTCTAATCAAATAGGAGTTCTTTTACAAAACAACGTTTCAGTATTCAGTATGGGAAACTGCTTCAGGGCAAACAATATCAAACTGGTCAATACAAATGGTAAAAGAACATCGAATTTGAATTCCATTCAAATTTAAATTCAAATTTAATTGATAGATCTGGAATATTAAGGTTAGTCTCAGTAATGGTAAGCATGACAAATATCACAGATCTTGTAAAAATTCACCTGGTTCACTAATGTCCTTCAAGGGAGGAAATCTTCTGTCATTACCCGGTCTAGCTGACATGCGACTCCCAAACCATAACAACGTGCTCCCCTCTTCACTGTCCTCCTTAATGGCCCAGCAAGCCACTCAGTTCAAAGGCAATTAAGGATGGGCATCAAATAATGGCCTTGCCAATGATGTCCACATTCATTGAAGCATAAACATAGAGGCTTACAAACATCGGCAGTGCAGACCACCTCTCTTGGGAAAGCACGGCATCAAGAGTGTAGTGTTTTAGCAGTGTTCCATGATAACCATCTGTTCCAGTTGCACATCTGAGGGAGCTAAGAGGTATTGTAGATGCAGATTCCCCAAACACCACCCCGAGTTCTCAGTCCTCAGGATAGCCTCGTTGAACTCACACTGGACTCTTCAGTCACAAGAGGAGCCACAGAAGACAGCTCGGACGTACTCCAACAAGTTTACCGCAGTGTAGGGCTCATGCGAGAAATGACATTATGCTAAGCATGAATAGTTTGGAAGGAACAGCTGACTTAGGACCTACTACTCCCAAAGCTCTCCACCATTGTGGCTTTCCTCATCTCTTGTCTTGGTCAGTTGTTGACTCACTGGTGAAGACACTGATTCCGATGATTAATTAGCATCTCCATTATTCTATGCCGACCAGGGTAAGACCATTAAACACATAAGTTGCAAAAGGAGAAGTGGGCCATTCAGCCTCATAAAAAAGTCCACCTCAGCCTTGAATATGCTTAATGACTTAGATTGCACAGCCCACTCTGGTAAAGAATGCCATAGATTCACAATCCTCATGGAAGAAATTCTTTCTCATGTCTGTCTGAAATGTGCCACCCCTTATTCTGAGATTATGTCCTCTAATCCTAGACATTCCTATCACATCTAGCCTATTAAAACTCCTAAGAATCTTGTATGTTTCCAATTCTTCAGAGCTCCAAAGAGTACAGGCCCAACTTACTCAGCCACTCCTCTTAAGACAAACTCCCCAAACCCTGGATTAGCCGAGTGAACCTCTCCAATCTGCCTCCAATGCCAGTACATCCTTCTTTAGATAAGGGTATCAGTGTTCAAAAAGTGGTCTAATAGTTACCTTGCATTGTTTCGGCAAGACTTCCCTGTTATAAAAGGTGAACCAGATAGACCTAAGTCTTTACCTGCACATGTTACTCAATTGCTGTCAGAGCAGAGTCAGCACTGGCTAGGTGTACACTTACGTTCATCAGCGATACCAGTAGACTCCACTTTTCATTAAATCTAAGTTCCACGCCAATGTCACAATAATAGTGAAAGTAGATTAAAAAACAATGCCATTCAGGTTAAGGACAGAGTTGGACTTTCTCTCTGAAGGGTGACATTCAAACTCAATGAGGCACACGCACAATGTCATAATTTTTTTTAGCTGTGCCTGGCTGGGTAAGGGTGGAAAGTGTTTCACTCACTATCGGGTAGCAATCCATCATGCTTTCAATTGTAGGTAAAGCTGGCAAGGCCAGCACTTATTGCCCATTCCTCGTTGTGCCTCAAGATGGTAATGGCAAGACTACAACTTGTATCCACATGGTCCCATGTGGGGAAAGAGCACCCAAGATCGCATCAGGTAGCATGCCAGATCAATGGAGATGTAACCTTTTCAAATCATCTACTCTTCCCTTCTAGAGGGAAGATCAGCTGGTAAATATCAGATTGATCTAATCTCAGCAGTGTCTGGCAGATGGTTAGCAATGTGGAATAGAAGGCTTCTCCAGTCTGATTGGAACTCAGCTCTCTGCATCAGGACCATTGGAGAACTTCACTGTCTTTATTGTTCTTCCCATGGCCTCTGTCTTGAGACCCATCACCTCCCACAAATTACAGACAATTCTCTTAAACAGATCTGTGCCTGTTTTCAGAACAAATTTGGCAACTCCCCAAGTCTTTACACAGTTGTAGGCTCTTTAATCAAATCATCCCCTTCATGATTAAACAGTTTACTCTCTTCCTTCCTGGGATACTTGGACTTCAAAGCTGCCACAGCTATCTGACAAAAAAGTGGAGGTCAAATAAATAGCACAAAACAACCATTTTCCATACCTTCTTTCAGTTTTGTGAAATCGGCTGTTGTCTGTCCCACTGGAACTAATAGAGAGAGGAAATCAGTGAACGAAACAGGCAGAGAGATGATGAACCGATAGCGAGCTGCACAATGGTGTGTATGACACAGGCAGCGTGCAGTAATGATAAAATTTGCATTACGATGACTGTGTGGAACTTCACTGAATGGCAACCAGCCAAGCAAAACAGTTTAAGCCGATGCACTTTGACGGTATTCACACATGTCACTGGTAGGTGAGAACCTCATGCTGCTCACAGGATACCTCTCCTGCCTCTGAGCCAGAAACTCTAGTTTCAAGTCCTGCCCCTTTGGCTAAGGAAGGTGTAGCCAAAATAGATCAAGTATCAACCTGAAAATCCTACCAGCACATGACAACGACAGGTAGTGAGAGGAGGAGAGATTCCTGGTTAGCTACATGATTGAGGGATTGTCAGAGCTACAGCATTCAGTTCATGTAGATGTGTAAAAGTGCTCACTCCCCATCAGTGTCCTGGTCTCCAAGGGTGCAAAAGTGCAATTGCCACACAATGATTCTGACTTTTTGAGTGAACTATGACAGTGTCTTGGGAGTAAAGTGGCCAGGAAATACCCCTCCCATTGGGAAAAGAGAGAGCGAGGGAGCGGGGAGGGGGGTGGTGTGGGAGAGCAGGGAGGGGGAACGTGGGAAAGCACGGGGTGGGGTGTGGGAGCGCAGGGAGAGGAGGCGGGAGAGCGGGGAGGGGAGGTAGGAAGGCGAGTGAGCATGCGGTGGGGGGTGAGTGAGCAAGCGTGCGGGGAGTATGGGCGAGCAAGCATGCGGGAGTGGGGAGCAAGTGAGCAGGCAGGCAGGAGGGAGAGCGAGCAAGCGGAAGAGACGGAGAGTGAGGGAGCGAGAGATAAGATAGATATCAACAACAGATAACGCAGCAGCCAAAAGTGGGCTGGTTTCTGGAGCATTGCTGGTACCAAGATGTGCAACATTGGTCCATCCTGCACGTTCTCTCATGTCACAGAATGATTCACAAAATCTGGAAAGGTGGGTGGGGCGCAGCCAAAGTAGTTACAAATTACCAAGTGTGCACTACAAGATCTTAGGCATGAGACTCTTCTTGTTTGGCATACATCCTTCAGGAGATTTCACTTGATACCATCAGTAACATTAACACAAGGCACCAAAGCACTGCACACTGTTGTCCCTTGCTCAAACTACATAACAGCTTGTCAAACTCAGTTAACTAATTTGAACAGACAGAGTTCATCCAAATTGTTCAAGAGACAAACTATTCACTGTGCAGTGAAATTTAGAAGTGTGTAGAACGGAGGGAGGCTATTCAGTTGATCGTATCAATGCTAGATCTTTGATAGTGCTACCTTATTGATCCCGTTTCCCAGGGCCCTGTAACTCTTCCCTTCCATCCTTTATCATTTTGAAAGTTGCTATTACATCTGCTTCCAACAGCTGTTCAAGCAGTGCATTCAAATTCGCAGCAACTTGCTGTGCAAGACAAAATCTCGTTTCTGGCTTATTTTCCAATTAGATTAACCAGGAGCTACTGTGCTGCATATCCTATGTAATACTGTGCAACTGGTTTGAGGCTGAATGTTTACTCCTTTTATTAATCTTCAAACAGGAGTTGTGGGGCTATCAGATGATTATGAAGGATTATTGTTTAATCCCACGGACACTCCTGCAAACAATTTGTGGTGGGAAATGCAAAAGCTTTTGCTGAACTTTTTTTCTAAAATATTTTCTTTTACCTTTTAAACACTGGCTTTGTCTGCAAGAGTAGCATTTATTGCTCATCCCTAATTGCCCTGTAATGAGTGGATTGCTGGAATATTTCAGAGTGCAACTACGAGTCAGCGATATTACTGAGGGTTTGGAGTCACATGGATGCCATAGTAGGTAAAGACAGCAGATTAGCTGCCCGAAAAGACCTGATGAGTTTTTATGACAATTGACGATAGATTCATGATCAATATCACTGAGAGTAGTTACCAATCCCAGATTTCAGCTGAATTTAAATTCCACCAGCTGCCACGATGGGATTTGAACCAGTGCCCCTGGAGCATTCGGTCTGCTCACTGGATTACCAGACCAGTCTCATTACCCCTACACCATTTGAGATGGTGAATTGGCGGTGAATGCCCCAACTGACTCAAGTAAAAGTCATCCACCTAAGTGGCAGCGAACTTGCTTGTTTTACAGGGAGGGTCAGGTAACCAATGATGTGTGTCGAGATCATGTGACGAAACCTGCAGGAATACAACCAACCACCAATGACAACTGTTAAAGGAGACAGACAGGATAAGACATGGATTGGGGAGGGAGGGGTGGCACAGGCAAGCTGGGATTAGGTCAAAGCCCATCATACCACCCGATCGCCCCCCCTTTCCCAGCAGACTGACAACCTCCTACCTGCCCCTTTACCCTGCTTCATGCGCTCTTTCCTCCTGCGTTTTCGGGTGGGTTTCACCCATGGGCTCTCGCTCTTCCACTTCTTCTTCCCTTTTCTTTTCAAACTCGAGTTGGAGCTCTGTGGAAATTCGACAGCGGGATCAGAGGTGCCATACACAGCAGAGGGATGTCAGTTGGTGGGGGTGAGGGTGGTTTTGGTGCAGTGTGGAAAGAGAGTGAATACAGAACAGGGTTGGTGTGTGAGGGGTAGTTAAGTGACAGGAAGACACAGAATGACTTTCTGTTCATTGGCTGGTGGGGAAGCAAGGCAAGATTTGAGTTACTCTCAGAGATAACAGTATCATTAGCCTATATTTTTGCACAATAAACTTTGCGTCATCTATCACTCAACCAAAGAGAATTTCCTAGCAACTGGAACTTATCATAGCTCGAAACAAGCCAGACATTTCCAGTGGTTTGAAACAGAAGTTAGGTTAGGATTACATTTGTCGAAGTTCAGAAAAATGAGGGAGGATCTCATAGAAACCTATAAAATTCTAACAGGACTGGACAGAATAGATGCAGGGAAAATGGTGGAACAATCTGGAACCAGGCTGTCCTAGGATGCCTGGAAAACCATTTAGGACTGAGATGAGGAGGAATTTCTTCAGCCAGAGAGTGGTGAGAAGGCAATCAAGGCCTAAACATTGTATGATTTCAAGGAGTTGGATGTACCGCTTGGGGCTAAAGCAATCAAAGAATTTGGAGGGAAAGCAGGAGCAGGCTACTAGTGTTGGACGATCAGCTGTGAATGGCAGAGCAGGTTTGAAAGGCCAAATATTGTGTACGGACAAAGGTACAATGCTTAGAGCAGCTGGTCAGAAGGTTATGGTGTCAGCTTGGTCTTCAGTCCTGGGGATTTTGCTGTGATGCCCTGCAGGAACCCTTCCTTAACTGCCCAGCTGCATCCGCATCTTTTTTCAAAGAGAGCGCAGTACCTCGTCTTGCGTCTGGAGTAATGTTACTCCACGTTAAATGGCTTCGCCTGTCCCAATCATGCCAAATGTCAAAATTCTTAGTTTTTTTTTAAATTCATTCATGGGATGGAGGGGTCATTGGCCCGTGTCTTCAAATGTAGTCAGGCTTCCCAAGGTGTTTCACAGGAGTATTATCAAACAAAAATTGAAACCGAGTCATACAGGGCCAGAGGTACACGTACACAAAATTTTAGTCAAAGTTTCTTAAAGGCGGAGTCAGAATGATTTCGAGCTGAGGATTTAACCATCAATGGACAAGCAATTAAAATTAAGAATATGCAAGAGACCAGCAATGGAAGGGCACAGATAGCTTACAGAGAGCTCTGGGGCTGGAAGGGATAGGGAGGTAAAGATCAATGCCAAGGAGATTTGAAAATAAATTTCAACTACAACAGGGTACAGGTTCAAGGGAGAGGTACGGCGAAAATTTTTCGCACAGAGGACGGTGGGTATCTGGAACGCATTGCCATTGGAAGTGGTGGTACCAGGCACATTAGCAATATTTAAGGCATATTCTGATAAACACACGAATGAGAGGCAAACAGAGGGATAGAAACTGCACATAGGCAATAAGTAGCAGGTCTAAACAAGGGATTCGAATCAGCGATGGCTTGGTGGGCTAAAGGGCCTGTTCCTGTGTTTTACTGAATTGTATTGTATAACTGTATAACAAGGATGAAAATTGTAAGATTGAGTAATTGTGCAACTGGGTGCCAATGGGGACAGTGATTGGGGAACAATGTGTGTTAGTTAGGAGTTCTGGATGAGCTGAAGGGGCTGGAAGGTGAATGAGTACTGGAATAAGCAACAGCGTCCTGTGCAGGTCAACTTGCTTTCTCAGGAGGGGGGATAAACATAGAGAAGGCAGAGGGACAGGGAGCTCTCCTTTATCTCCTACCAGGGAGACAGAGAGCAGAGCACTGCAACAGATTCTCCTTCAAACCAAGAAAAACGAAGGTGCATTTTGCACAACACTTTCACCACCTCAGGATTTCCCAAACCACTTCACAACACATGATGCACTTCTGGAGATGTGTGCGCTGTAACACTGCTGGGAAATGTGGCAGCAATTTTACTGCATGACATAGGATCCCACAGGCGGCAAAGGGTAAACAACTAGGAACATCGCCTAGGCAGGATGCCGCCAAAAATGGAACTGGAGAGGAGGAAACCTATTGTCCTCCTAATGCAAGAGAACCTAGAGTGTCCCTCAACTCCTGAATCCTCTATGATCTGCTTCGCTACTTTGTTAAACAAGGACAAATCAAAAAAATTAAAACAAAAAGACTTTAATTTTGGTTACCAATGGCCCCCCAGCACAACACTCACCCATACTTGGAACTGATATACCCACCTCCATGCCACTGGAGTTGCAGTACAGGGTGAGCAGGAGGTCTGGAAACTGCGAGTTGAATGGGTCAGTGGGCAGCTCAAATCCCAAAAATCAAGGAAAATGTTTTACCAGAAACAAGAGCCGCCCTCGCTGTGAAATCCAAAGGCTTGAATCTGCTGACAGCTCCAGGGCTCATTGCCCACCATTGTCCACTTTCTGTCACCGTGACCTGGAGACTGCCAAATGTTTCATCGAGGACAGGGGTGCAATTAAAACTTGGAAAACTCAAATGCTTCACAGGAGTTTACGTGTTCACCCCCAAACTACCATCCCCCCACCCTCCCACTGTCTCAGGTTTAAGATTTACTTTTTTTAAAGCAATCTGAAGCGAGTTTAATGCAGAAAAGTCACTGATTAATATGAAGTACTCAACAAGTGCTCATTCCCGAGAGGCCAGCAGAAGTATTTTATGACTTTGTGGGGTCATTCTGGAAACACATGCTCACCCCACCCCATTAATCCAGGTAATCAAAACCAGTCCGGAAGAGCAAGTGGTCAAAAGATCGCAATAAAGCCTCACCCTCTTTTTAAAATACAAAATGATGTTGTCAATGTGCCAAGGAGAACACAGTACCAAAAATCCCAATGAACATAAATGGGATCGGACAGGCAAGAATGTAACAGCAACGTACCCTGTCAGAGATATTTCCAGAACCTTCTAGCTCCTCCTCGTCATCCTCCACATCACTCAATCGATCTTCAGCTGCATCGCCCTCAGTCTGGAAGAGGAAATATTATTGGGTTTTTCCATTCACTTGTGTTGCCTATGATAGAGCGCTGAAACAGTGACCACAAAGCTCCAAGCCAGCTTCTCTGCAGGCCAGCGATCACGGAGGTGCAACAGCACTGATGCCACAATTGGCTCTGTACTGACCCTCGGTCCTCATGCACTGGTAGTGCAATGTTCCACTTGCACTGATCTTCCCACACTGCAGCGCTCCCTTGCACTGAACTTCCATCAACACACCCTTTGCACTGACCCTCCAAAAATGCAGAGCTCCCTCATCACTGTCCTTCTAGCAGTACAGGGCTGTCTGTAGAAATTACCCTGTCAGCACTCAGTACCTCTGTGCTAACTCTTCAACAGTGCAGCGCTCCTTCTGTACCAGCACTCCGACAGTGCAGAGCTCCCTTATTATTACCGTTCCAACAGTGCAGCGCTCCTTCTGTACCGGCACTCCGACAGTGCAGAGCTCCCTTATTATTACCGTTCCAACAATGTAGCGATCCTGCAGTAATGATCCTCCGACACTGCAGTGCTCCCTCAGGTCTGACCCACAACTGGGCTGTGGCCCCTCCAACGTGGCAGTGCTCCCTCAGTACAGACCTCTGACAGTGGAGCACACAGAGAGAGAAATATGCAGACTATGAGAGGAAAGTAGTCCTGGGCTCACCTTGCTAGACTTGTCAGAATCTGCTCTCCCATCCATAGAGTAACTATCGTAGAAGAGGTTGAAGTCATCGCCCACCTCGGTATCCCATTCATCTAACACTTCCATTGGTTCCACTTCCTTCTCGGGTTCTGCCTCCTTAGAGAGATCCAGAATGGGAACTGAACCGGCTACCCTGGTGACCTCCTTCGCCTCTTGTGGGTGGACCCTGCTCATAGCACCACTCAAATTCTGAAAAGAGGCATAAGCAATTTGATCTTCCCCTTTTGCGACCTGCGTTACAATCTTTGCTGCAAAATTTGAAAGGCGATATCATAAAACATTAATACACATTTGAGGGAAACACCCCTCACAGCCCCATTTGAACTTGGGTGCCACTTCTTTATTTTTGGATTTCCAAGCAAGTCAATCTTGGGGATCCAAACTTCCTTATTTATTGACAACTGGTGTTGATGACAAGAAATCTTACACCTGGTTCTGTATAAATTACACAGTTTGCTTGTTAATTTTGGGCCAAATTAGAGGTTGGGGGACGACAGGGGATTTTTTTGAAACTGCACAACACTTTCAGTTTCAGGACATCTCAAGCACTGTACAGCTGACAGAGTTTTTGAACAGCCACATTAGAAACAATGTACAACTTAAAAGTTTAATTTATACTTTGTATTTATTGTGTTATGAGGGGAGAGACATGATTTAGTTCCATTTTTAAGAGTTATATTTTGTGGGATGGAAGCCAATGAGTCTGCAGTGTGTTTCTGTACATGCATTTTGGATAAGGTTTTACAAACTCACAAAGTAAAGAGATGGAGGTTGGCAGTATAGGACGCTGGGGAAAGAACTGTAGGAAAAAATTATTGCACTAATGCCCAGTGACAGGGATCCAGGAAAATCCAAAGTGGGGGTGTGGGCATATGCATGTACATGTACATGCCTCTCTGCTAATAAGTTTTTACCTAAGGCAAAGATGCATTATTATTGAAGTGATTTATTCTGTAAATTAAGTATATTTGTAATGTGAATATCCCCTGCATTATGAATCTATACTTAGTTTGTGTTTTTACATTGATCGTGCGGACCTTCTCATCAAGAAGGAATATTTTATCAACAAGCACACTAGTCCCATTGATGCCAGTTAATAAAATGTTGTATTTATTCTGAAATTAATAGAGGATTTAGTTTGCAATTTGTTTTCAGTGTCTGATGAAAAATCATGTAGTGTAAATGTAAAGATTTGCCAGAAGAAAACTGGTTGCAGCTATGACAGTCTGAGCAAGAAGCCACAGCACAGAAATAGTGATGGATCTTTGCTGCAGTTTGATGTTTTTAGGAATATTTGAGATAAAAGGAATAGCAAGAGTTTGAATTCTTCTGCTGGTGTTTATACTGAAAGGGTTCCAACCATTTTGCCTAATTTAATATACTTCACAAATTTTGCTGGTGTAAACTTTTTATTCTGAAAACGTATTCACTGACAGACTTTCACAGTTTGAAAATAAACAATATGAGGTCCATCAAGCCTGGTATCATACTTGAATCTGACTTGTCCAATGTTAACATCAGCTCGGATCAAAACAGTAGCCATTGTCGTGGCCAGCATTGCACAGAACAATCTGTCAGAAATAGCACTATGACAGCAACCAGATAGCTGATTTTTCAGGTGCTGATCGAGGGATTAGCAATGGCCAGCACACCAGGGATATCTCCACACGCTCATCTTCAAAACAGTGCCATTGGATTTTTTACATCCTGCGCTGCAAGAGATCATTCTTTCTTCCTTCTGCGATGCAAAAGAGACCACACTCTCTCTTGCACCACAAAGGAGATCACCTCTCTCCTACGCCCTGAGGGTGATCATACTCTCATTTTGTTAAAATCTGCACGAGGATACTCTGGTAGGTCTTGGGCACTGGACAGTGGATAGTTGATGAACTTACCAAGGCCCCACTGCTGGTTACTGCATCAGCCCCTCCCCTGGGCCCTGCTCGCGTAGATCCCAGTGGTGTCGGCTCCTTGGCCATTTCTTCTTTCAGAAGACTGATCTTCTTCGGGGATTCAATGCCTAAGTTTTCTGGTTTTCTCTTCTTGATGAGCGCTGTGAATCAACAAAGAGAAAAATTAAACTCATTAAAACTGGTATCGCTCATCTCCCCAGGAACAGGGCAATATTTCTAATTTAACAACATTCTTCCTGTAGCAGGGCAACTAGAATTGTACGCATTATTCTAAAACTGGCCTCACCAATGTCTTAAACAGCTGCAGCGTGATGTCCAAACACTCATACCCAATAATCTGACCAACGAAGGCAACTGTGCCAAATGCCTTCTTCACCATCCTGTCTACCTGTGATGCCACTTTCAAGAAATTATGAACCTGCATCCCAAAGTTGCTCCGGTCAACAACACTCAAGCTGAACTCAACTCTGACACCACGTTAACATTAGTAAACCTTGTTTAAGCAGTGTTTGCTTGAACTGGCTGCTCTGAGACTGGAGGGTTTGAGCTATAGGGAGAGGCTGGATAGGCTGGGGCTATTTTCCCTGGAGCGTCGGAAGCTGAAGGGTGACTTTACAGACATTTATAAAATCATGAAGGGCACTGATAAGGTGAATATCAAAAGTCTTTTTCCCAGGGTAGGGGAATCCAAAACTAGAGGGCACAGGTTTAAAGTGAGAGGGCAAAAGTTTAAAAGGTACCTAAGAGGCAACTTTTTTTATGCAGAGGGTGGTGCGTGTATGGAACTGGCTACCAAAGGATGTGGCAGAGCCATGTACAATGACAACATTTAAGACATTTGGACAGGTACGTGAACAGGGAACGATTAGTTGAATCTGGGCCAAATGCAGGCATATGGGACTAGTTCAGTTCAGGATACCTGGTCAGCACGGATGAGTTGGGCCAATGGGTCTGTTTCCATGCTGTATGGCTCTGTGACAACGGCATTAGCTGAGAAGAGAAAAAGTCCTTGCACTAACATAGGACTTCAGTGCGTCCACAAAATTCTTTACAGTCAATGAACAAACAGTAAGTTTCCACAAACTGAAACCTGGTAATGAACAGATTGACCATTTTGATTCGATTGAACAGCATAATGGACCCAAAATGTTAACTGTTTCTCTCCCTTGATGCTGTCAGACTCGCTGAGTTTCTGCACTCACTTTCATAGAATCACAGAATCACTACACTGTGGAAGCAGGTAATTTGGTCCATCGAATCCACACTGACCCTCCGAAGGTCATCCCACCTCCCTACTCTGTCCCTGTAACCTTGAATTTCCCATGCCTGATCTACCTAGCCTCCACATCCCTGATTACTATTGTCAATTTAGTATGGCCAATCCACCTAACCTGCACATGTTTGGACTGTGGGAGGAATCTGGAGCACCCAGAGGAAACCCACACAGACTTGGGGAGAATGTTTAAACTTCACACACACAGAGTAGCCTGAGGCTGGAATAAAACCCGGGTCCCTGGCACTGTGAAACAGCAGTGCTAGCCACTGAGCCACCATGTCAGGTTTAATTATCTATTTTCGTGACGTGGGTGGAGCGATAAATATCAACCGCACTTCATGAGCATATGCACGCAAATACACACTAATTTTTAAAAGGTCTCATCCATTACCTGCTGGCACCCCTGCTTCAGCCTCAGCCGTACCTCTGCCCGGCAACAACTCAAACTGCTGCTGCATAGTTGGGTTAACAGGATCTGGGTGGCAAGAGTCACTTTTAAGCTCCACCAGCTTTATCTGTACAGCAAAATAAAGCAGTCACGTTTACTCACAATATAAATCTAGCAGAGCAGCGTGGAGAAGGGGAATATAAACATAAAGCACATATGTTGAAAGAAAAAGACTGCATTTTAAGTTGGATTGGGGAACTGGGAAACCAAGATCTCAAAACTACCAAGAGGAGAATCCAGTCACTTGTTTGGATTCTCTGGCAACTAACACCTGGAAAAGGCCAACATCTTTGGACTTCATTCTTCACAGTTCAATACAGGATGGATGAGATAGATGGGTAAAATGGCCTCTCGCCTTTTCACATATTTTTGAGAATGTTATGAGCTGTAAACATCAGTAAGTCAGCCCAAAACCAATTAACGCACCAAGTGAGGTAGGGGACAGACACAATGCTCCTCAGATAAACTCAGGCCTATTTTAGCATTTCCTACAGACCCAAACCTCTCCAACAGATCTACTGTCTCTAGTTCTCAACCAATTCTGACGCTAGCGCAGATTTTGAGTCCACATCCCCAGAAGTGGATGCAATCCCATGATCTTTGCAACCAAAGTGCAGAGTGCCACGAGCTGAGCTATGGATGGATACAAGAGGTTTGCCTCTGTAAGTGGAGATAATCTACTCGCCAAGCAGAGATGACAACAGACTTTTGAAAAAGCGGGAGCTCTGCCTTCTCGTGGGGGGAATGAATTTCACAACCAATGGGGAAATGCGGAGCACAGACAGGACGTTCATGTACGTGTCAATCCCGAATCTGCGCATACGGACAAATCAAAACTCACCCCTCAGAAAATTCCTGCCCTTCAATCTCTCAAGTCAACCATGTAAAGGGAGGGCAGAAGCTGGAGAAGCAAAGATCAGAGATTTTCCACAGATTGAACCACGCCCAATCTCTGACAAAACCGGCGTCTAAAAATTTCTAAGACCTGATAACTTGTGTAACTGGTGCGTGGAGATTTAAAAAAAAAATACTGCCTAACTGTTGCCCTGCTTCCAGCTTTGGTTTGTCCGTTTCCAAGTCCCATTGTGTGGGGAGGCCGGCACCATTCGTGTCACATATCAAACCCAAAAGCATGGAAGACTGTGGAATTTTATAAGGTTGTGAATCCATTCTCACCCCTTGGTACAATTACACATGCTTCCTCATGATCAGCACCAATTTAGCGCCACGTCCCAGTGCATTTTGATCATAGTAAATGGCGCTGCAGTTTTTAACCTTACAATTCCAGTGTTCCCACAACGCCCCTATCATGAGCGAAGCTATGCCAATGCCCACAGTAAGACTTACCTGAGCAGGGCTAGGTTTAAACATGGACTTCCGGGCCCTGTGAACCTTTGCTTTCTCCACCTGGCCCTGGTGAGCATCCTGTCTCTCTGCTGTGGCTGTCGACACCTCACTCCTGCCCTGGCCTATGGACTCACTCAGAAGGCTCCTGGCCAAATTCTGAATTAATTACAAGTAGTGGAGCATAAAAAGGTAGATGGACAAGACAAATAAATTAACACTTGTCAACTGATGTCGCAATAGCTTTAGACTTGAGTTTAACAGGGCTTAAAGGCACACTCAAAGCATCTGTACTTCTACCATGACCTATCATACCTGACTGGTGTTTGTTGAGAGAAAGGATTTTCTCGCTCTGTGGATCTCTGGATATTCCTCCAGATCCGGGACTGTGACCTCTGTCTCTGCACCAACTTCACTGATCGTCCGGCCAGTTGGCACACCTGCCATCCGCTGTGGGAGCCAATCAGAACCAGGGGTCAAGAGGGAAATGGTCGTGAGGATGGTGAAGACAGTGGGGGGTGCACGGAGGAGGAAGACAATGAAAGAGATGGGGAAGATGAGAAGGAGGTCAGGGTGGCTACAACAGGAGGCCAGGGTGAGTGCAAACGGATTGGATGGGATTGGGCAGCAGGTACTAGTTCCCCCCTCAGCCTGAGGGATGACCTTATAGAGATTTATAAAATCATGAAGGGCATGGATAGGGTGAATAGCCAAAGTCTTTTTTCCAGGGTAGGGTCTAAAACTAGAGGGCACAGATTTAAGGTGAGAGGGGAAACATTTAAAAGAGACCTAAGGGGCAACCTTTCCACACAGAGGGAGGTGCATATATGGAATGAGCTGCCAGAGGAAGTGGAGGAGGCTGGTACAATTAACAACATTTAAAAGGCATCTGGATGGGCACATGAATAGGAAGGGTTTAGAGGGATTTAGGCCAAGTGCTGGCAAATGAGGCAACATTAATTTAGGATATCTGGTTGGCAAGGACAAGTTGGACCAAGGGTCTATTTTTGTGCTGTACAACTCTATGACCCTGATTACAACAGCAGACGAACGCCTCCCTACATTTTAACATTCCTCCAACTTGTTTGCCAGTCCTCAGAAGTGAGGTGAACTCTCTTTACCTGACTGAAGCTGCCTTTGAGGATCGACTTTCTGGCTCGGTGGACATCCTGGTTCTCGTCCGGAGAGTGCACTGCATGTTCTGACTCTGCCACTCCCCCAGGGGCTTCACCAACTGCCCGGCCGACGGGCAAGCTTGCCAACTTCTCCGCCAAGCTCTATATTCAGTCAGGCATAATTAGTCATAAGGCAAGGATAAAGAAATTGAGCAATCAAACACAAGCAGATGGGATACTTCAGCATGCAAACAGGGAGCCTTGCAGTTGCTGGAGTTGTTAATGCATGTTCAGCACGTTGCAATCCAGCCCTCCCCAGCAAAGCACACAAATGTGCAACTTTAAAAGCACAGATAGAAGACTGGCAAGCTAACAGGGAGCAGAAACTAAGTGTAAATGTTCAAGATGTAACCTGTGGTGTGCCACAGGATCAGAAGGTATGGTTGCCAAATTTGTTGACAACACAAGTCAATAACTTGCTAAAATGACACAAAGTGGTTATAAAAAGTTAAGTGATGGGGTAAAGTTGTTGAAAATGGAGCATAATGAGCAAAAAATGTGAAAGCGTCCATTTTCGCAGGAAGAATATCAAAGTATATTATCTAAATGGCAAGAAACTGCAGAGCTCGAGTGTAAAGGCATCTGGGGAAAGATTAGTGTGCAGGTACAGCAAGTAATTAGGAAAGCTAATAGAATATTATCATTATTGCATGGGGAAATTGAATACAAAAGTAAGGAGGTTCTATTATACAAAGAACTAGTGAGACTACATCTGGAGTACAGTATTGTTTAATTACACAGTACAGCCTTATTTAAGAAAGGTTGTAAATGCATCTGAGGCAGTTCAGAGAAGGTTCACTAGACTAATGACTGGAATGAGCATGTTGTTTTACGAGGAAAGGTTGGAAAAGCTAGACATATTCACTGGAGGTTAGAAGAGTAAGAGACAACTTGTTTGATTCATACAGAATCCTGAAAGATCTTGACAGGGCAGAGAGAATATTTCTTCTTATGGGAGAACCTAGGACAAGGATTGATTGATTAAAAATAAGAGGTTGCCTATTCGAAATTGAGATTTGGCAATATTTTTTGCCCTCTCAGCGTATTGAGTGTCTTTGGATCTCTTTTCCTGAAACAGCAGTGGAAGCAGAGACCTTGAATATTTTAAGGAAGAGATAAGTAAGATTTTTGTTAAGCAAGGGGTTGCAAGGTTAACAGGGCTGGGCAGGAATATGATTTCAGTTTACAATCAGGTAAGCCATGACCTTACTGAATGGTGGAGCAGACATAATGAACTGAATGGCGTGGTTCGTATTTTGTAACGGGGAGGTAAACTGCTGCCTCAGGAAAACAGCCAACATAGTCAAAGACACCTCCTACCCCCAGTTATACTCTCTTCCATTGGAAAGAAGATACAAAAGTTTGAAAACGTGTACCAACAGGTTCAAGAATAGCTTCCACCCTGCTGTTATCAGGCTTTTGAATCAACCTCTCATATATTAAAATTGATCTTTCTCTGCACCTTCGCTGTAGCTGTAACACTATCTTCTGCATTCTGTTCTATTACCCTGATGTACTCATGTAAGGTATGATTGGTTTGGATAGCACGCAAAACAATACTTTCACAGTATCTCAGTACATGATAAAAATAAATCAAATCAAAACAATCACATGCTGTTTGCCTGATCGAATACATCCATGGCACAAGTTACTTCCACAAAGAATGATGATAAATTGATCAAACATAGTTTCACAAAATCATATTGATTTTGCCTGATCACCTTGAATTTATCCAAGTGTCCCATTATAAGTTCTTTAATAATACCTTCTGTGTGGTGGCATGAGGCACAATGGTTAGCACTGCTGCCTCACAGCGCCAGGGACCCGGATTCAATTCCAGCTTTGGGTCTGTACGGAGGCTGTCTGTGTGGAGTTTGCATGTTCTCCCCTTGTCTGCATGGGTTTCCAAAGATGTGCAGGCCAGGTGATTGGTCATGCTTAATTGTCTGTAGTGTCCAGGGGCACAAGCTAGGTGGATTAATCATGGTAAATTGCAGGGTTACGGGGATAGGGTAGGAGGCTAGGTTTGGGTAGGATGCTGTTAGGAGGATTGGTGCAAAATTGACGGGCCAAATGACCTCTATCCACACTGTAGGGATTCTGTGAATCTATTACATTCCTTCTCACTCTCCTGTAAGTGAGTGGTTTTCCATACCATGATGTCATGGTCACTTGGCTCATCCATCCTGCAGCCTTCACTCTCACCCAGATAATTCTGTGCGCCGTACCTGACTGAAACCACCTTTCAGTATTGATTTCCTTGCTCTGTGAACCTCCTGATTCTCATCCTGACCCGGGACTGCAAGTTCTGGCTCCATCGTCACCCCAGGGGTCTGGCCCGCCCGTTCTGTGGGCAAGGTTCCTAGCTCCATAGACAATCTCTGTGTAAAAAGAGCAGAATTACTTTAGTTTTGAGATGATGTGAGAATCACAATACTGTGACAATGATGATAGTTCAACCAAATGTCTTCAGAGTTTGAAACTCAATTTTTTTTTAAACAATCAGAGTCAGACAGCACAGATCCTTTCAGTCCAACCAGTCCATGCCACCCATAATTCCAAACCAAACCAACCCCACCTACTTACATTTCCCGCCAAACCTTTCCCATTCATGTTTAAAAGATGTTTAGGTAAGTACATTATAACTGTATGCACATTCATCACTTCCTCTGGAAGTTTATTCCACACACATACCACTCAATCTGTAAAAAAAAAGCCCCCATGTCTTTTTTGAATCTTTCTCCTCTCACCTTAAAAATACACTCCCCAGACTTCTAAGCCCCCCCAAAAAACATCAGCCTACATTTTCCTTAACTTATCCCTCCCCTCGTCATGTAACTCGAGTGTTTTCGCTAAAGTCTTCTGTTTGTGGGGGACCTTTTAACATCTCTTTACAGCTAATGAAGCCTTTCCTGAAGTATTGTCTAATGGAAACACAGCAGCCAAAATGCTCACAGCCAGCTTCCACTAGAAACAATGTGATGATGACCACCTAATTGGTTTCAGAGATGTTGATTGAGGGGCAAATATTGACTCAGATAACTCCTTTGACTTTTCTTTCAAATTGATGCTGCAGGATTTTTCTTTATAACATCCACAGGCGCAGGAAGATAGAGCCTCAATAGAATGTCTCATCCAACAAAAGGCACCTTCTTCAGTACAGTAATGAGTGTCACATGTGATTTTGTGCTCCAAAGATAGCACTTTCGCCTCGGAGTCAGGACGACCCAGGTTTAACCCTCCATTCCACGAGCTGACGGGTTGGGGAGAGGCCAACAACCTCCCAACTCCTATTCTTCCCTCATTGTAGCCCAGCTGAGGTAGAGTCATAGAGGTCTACAACACAGTAATCACTGGTCAAAAACAATGAGCTAACTACTCTAATCCCATTTTCCAACATTTGGTCCGTAGCATTGTGTATCTTGGCAAGTGCATATCTCAATATTTCTTAAATGACATGAGGATTTCTGTCTCTCCTATTCTCAATATAGAGGGGGCAATGGCCTCGTGGTATTATCGCTGGACTGTTAATCCAGCGACCTGGATAACACGGCAGATGGTGGAATTTGAATTCAATAAAATATCTGGAATTAAGAATATAATGATGACCATGAATCCATTGTCGATTTTCAGGAAAAAGCCATCTGGTTCACTAATGTCCTTTAGGGAAGGAAACTGCCATATTTACCTGGTCTGGCCTACATGTTTCTCCAGACACACAGCAATGTGGTTGACTCTGAACTGCCTCTGGGCAATTAGGGATGGACAATAAATGCTGTCTAGCCAGCGACATCCTCATCCCATTAACGAATAAAGAAAAAAAAATTAACAATGGCAGCAAGTTCCACATTCCCACCACCCTCTGGGTGAAAAATATTTTCTCACATTCTCTTTAAACTTCCTGCCCCTTACCTACCTCAAATCAGCCTCTCTCCCCCAGCACTCCACTCCCCCCTCACCTCCACTACTGCATAAATTCTGCACCCTCCATACTTCATGTCAGCTTTGAAGAGTCAATTAGACTCGAAGCCTTTGCTTGCTCTTGCCCCATGGATGCTGCCTGAACTGCGGCGATCTGCAGCATTTTTTGTTTTCAGTAAAGATTCCAACATCTGCAGTAATTTGCTCTTAAATCTCTATCTCCTGGTCATTGATCCCTCCAGCAAAGGACAAAAGTTCCTTCCTGTATATCCTATCTATCCCATCAATTTTATACATCCCCATCATGTCCCCCTCAGTCTCCTTCAGATATGGCATTCAAGGCCATCATGTTTGCATATGCTCAGCCACCACGTGGCAACAGACTGAGCTCTGTGCCAGTGTGCAGGGAGCTAGGCCTCATAATCAGTACCTACCTGATTGGTGCTTGATCTGGATATCGACTTCCTTGCTTTGTGGACCTTGGGTTTCTCATCTGGAGTTGAGGTTGGTCTCTGAACTTCGACAGGGACTGGTGCCACTTCGTTCCCCGCCCACCCAGTCGGCACACTGAGTAGCTTCATGGCAAGACTCTGAATGGAGTTCGGTGATTTGTTGATCCCAGTTAGTGTCATCTTTGCTCTGTTGGCACCTGGAGCCTTGGTGGGGGAGGCGGGGAATGTCTTGGCAGCATGGCCTGAGGAAGGAAATAAATAATCACAATAACGGAACAGCATGGGTGCAGGCCAGTCAGCCCATTGCTTCTGTGCTGGCTCATCAAAAGAGCTGCCCTGTTTGTTCCTACACCCAGCTCTTTGCCTTTATCCAAACAATTTCTTTTTTCAAATTTCAAAGCATTATCCTAAGTTTCTTTCAAAAGGGACTAGTCAATTTACTTCCACCACCGTCTCAACCACAACATCTTGCATTTGCCCAGTGCCAATGTAGTGAAACATCCCAAGGTGCTTCATAAAGTAAAATTTGACACTGAGGATGTAGTGTGGCAGCTTGGTCAGATCCTGGTTTTAAGAAATATCTTGAAAAAGGAGAGAAAGAAGAGCAATGTAGACAGGAAACTGCAAAGTCTTTAAGGCCAGGGAGCTAACGGCATGGTCACCGATGGTGGAGTGACTAAGACCAAGGAATGTACAATTGAAAGGCAGGATTGAAGATCGCAGGTTATTCTAAACCATGAAAACTTGCTATATAAAAGAAACAGGTCTCCCCCCCGGCCTGTCTCATTCCTTTGCCAAAGATCTTAAATCAGTTGCCTTCAGGGGTTCGGGTACATAGTTCTTTAAAAGTTGCATCACAGGTAGACTGCGTGATTAAGAAGGCATTTAGCACACTGGCCTTCATTGTTCACACTTTTGAGCACAGGAATTGGGATGTCACATTGAGGTTGTACAGGATGTGGGTGAGGCCACTTTTGGAGTATTACGTACAGTTCCAGTTACCCAGCTATAGGAAGGATATTATTAAATTGGAGAGGGTTCAGAAAAGATTTACCAGGACGTTGCTGGGACTGGAGGGTTTGAGCTGTAAGGACAGGCTGGGCTTTTTTTCACTGGACTGTAGCAGGTTAGGGGTGACATTATGAAGGGCATAGATAAGGTGAATAGCCCTTTTCCCTAGGGTGGGTGAGTTCAAAACTAGTGAGCATATTTTTAAGGTGAGAGGGAAAAAGGACTTGAGAGGCTGCTATTTCAGACAGAGCGTGGTTTGTGTGTGGAACGAACTGCCAAAGGAAGCACTAGATGCAGGCACAGTTACAACATTCAAAAGACATTCAAACAAGTAAATGAAAGGAAAGTTTTAGAGGGATATGGGACAAACGCAGGCAAATTGGACTAGTTTAATTTGGGAAACTGGTCGGGCATGGGCGAGCTGGACACTCTATGAATTACCATGAACCATCCTGCCAGTGGAAAGTTTCTCCCCATTTATGGCACCAAAACTGGCAACCTCTGCCACACCCCAACCCTGCCAAAGGTGTGTCGCCCAACAGACTTGTTGCTCAGCCAGACAAGAACTCCAGGGAACAGTGACCATGCTGGCCCAGATATGCAATGCCAGCTGGACAGACACAGATACTAACAAGAGGATAAAGGTGGCAGAAGTGACAAGCTCTTGGGGACTGGGAACGCAGGCAGGCAGGGAGAACCTGTACAGGGTTTACCTGCGAGACTTTTGGCAGAAAGTGCTCCAGTTTGAGAACCAGGACGACCAGCGGCCACAGCATCGGGCGAAGGGCACTCTGAGGCCAGGAAGGGCTCGCCGGATTTGCACTGTGGCTCACTGCTTCCTGACTCTTCCCCGAGGAGGCCTGACACCACCACAGCCTCGGGATCAGCGGCCTTCGCTACGATCTCTTGGCTGGTCCCAGGGCCCGGCAGCTCCCTGCTGCTATTCTGCAAAGCGATGTTACCCATTGTGTTTCCGCTGCCCGCCACAGGATTTGGCACCTGCCCCGTTTTCTGGGGAGATGGCCCTGGTGTGTCGTCGATCTCTGCAAAATAAAAGCCACATGATGTTTATTTCCCAGGGTGCATTCCTCTTACCGCATGCTCAACTGTATCATAAAGCTATCGAACATCAAGGTGTACATCGCGGTTCTACAGACAAGTTATGAACGACTTCTATTCTTGAGCATGCTCACAGAATCCCTACAGTGTGGAGACAGCCATTCAGCCTAACAAGACCACATCGACCCTCCGAAGAGCATCCCAACCAGAATCACCCCTATCTCTGTAAGGCTGCATTTTCCACAGCTAATCCACCTAACCTACACATCCCTGGACACTACGGGTAATTTATTTTGGCCAATTCACCTAACCTGCACATCTTTGGACTGTTGGAAGAAAGCAGATCACCCGGAGGAAACCCATGCAGACACAGGGAGGATGTGCAAAACTCCATACAGACAGTCACTGAACTCGGGCGCCTGGTGCTGTGAGGCAGCAGCACGCACGAGTCAGAACACAATACAAAGGGTTATTTTAGATTATAATGTAAGTAGGAGAAAATTTTTGTGTGTCAGATTTTTAAAATTAACGTTAATGTTGGATCTCATTTGCAAGTATCAGCTTTCATAAATCAGGGGGTGTCTGGATATGAAAGCATGCTTGACCAGCTAGATTCACCATCAACAATAGTTTCATGGTCTACATAACTGAGATTAGATTTCAATTTCAGATTGATGTACAGAATTCAAATTCCACCTGTTTGTTGGTATTTGAATCACCATATGGGTCGATGACTACCAGTCCAGTGACGTTACCATTATTGACTTGTTCAAGAAGAATGAAAGGGATCAAAGGGTATAGGGAGAAAGCAGGAACAGGGTACTGAGTTGGATGATTAGCCATGAGTATATTTAATGGCAGAGCAGGCTCAAAGGGTCTAACTGGCTTGAGCAGCTGTTCATGTTCCACACAAGATTGTCCCACACTGATTCATCTCATTCCACCGATGTATCTATTGATTCTTTTCTCCCTTAAGTGTTTGTCCAGTTTATTTTTAAATGTATACGACACACCTCAACCAATCCCTGCAGTTGTGCGTTCCCCACTCCGCCCATGCACTGGGTTTCGTTTCTCCTGAATGGACTATTGGATTTATACAAGCTTAAACTCATGGCCCTTAATGCTAGTCTTCCCCATACATAGAAACATCTTCCCAAGTTTACCCATATGAACCTTATAATTTCAAAGGCCTCCATCAGGTCCTTCCGCCGTCTCTGTCCAGACAAAAGGTCTGTTCAATCCTTCCCAACCTCCCCAAACATCTTAGCGTCTCACTGTTTATGAGTGACAGACAGAAGATTCCATGACAATATATAAAAGATAACACAAAAGGAACAAAGAATTATGAGGCCAGATGACAAAAAGCTTGGTCGAAGAGGCAGGCTTTAAAGAGGGTCTTAAAGATTGAAAGAGAGGGAGAGAGGAAAGTGAATGTTTTAGGAGGGTAGCTCCAGAGCTCAGGCCTGGGCAGCTAAAAGACACAACCAACAATGACGCAGCAATTATAACTGGATCAGGCTCAGATGGAACTTCTGGCTGAAGATGAATGCAAATGCATCAGCCTTATCTTTTGTTGTAACCACTGCTGTCACACAGTGCCAGGGATCCGGGTTTGATTCCTTATCTGAAAAGGCTCAGCTCCTGTCTGTCAAAATCATTTCAACAGCATGATACAATCCTAGCTCTCTGTCCTGTTATTTGACATTGGGTAGGTAGCCGCTTCATGCAGACTCAACCCGCTTCCATCCAATCTCACTGACTTTCTATTTTCCCACATTAAATCCCATCCGCTACAACACTGTCCTTTGACCTGACTAGGAAAGTGACAAAAGACCCCAAGACACCACTCAGGATGGAGTCTCTCCCTACCACTGTAATGGTCAGCGACCCTAGCCCCATGGAGACTTCCAGAAGCAGATCACCATGTCTTCTCTCTCTCTTCACTCTACTCTGTATTGCTGTGTCCTTTGCTGACAGAACAACAGCTGTCTTGAATCTGTAAGCTTACCTTGGACTAGTTCACAGCTGGGGCTCGTGTCCAGCACCAGGAGTTCTGGTTCTGCTGCAGCTTCAACTGGGCTGTTAGCCACCACCTGTGAAAGGAAAGCAAAATAACTCACGATGTTCCAACAGAAATGTATCAAGTTGATGATGCTACCTCAACATCTCCGACAGATCCCTAATCCACCCACCCCAACTCCTCACAGCAAGACAGGAAGGGTCTCATGGGGTTGAGGAGATTGCACTTCAGAACAATGCTAACCCTCTTTCTCTCAGGCTCTGTTTTTTAGTTCAAAAACACTCCCTTCCTTTTGCATTCCATATGTCCCTGCTTTCTGTTGGAATAGTGTCACAGAGGGTTGAGCTTGAGGCACAAGGAGAGGAACAGTACGGAGAGGGAAGTGACCCAACACACCACCAAAGAGAAACAGTGTCTTCTGTTTTGAGCAAAAAACCTATCCTACACCACAAGACACGGTAAACAGTTTACAACACAAGCCGAGGAACAGCAGCTGCTGGACCATTCTTTTCTCCGACAAATAAAAAGTGTTGCCTTCAATTGATTGCTCAATTGTGGGATTGTAAAAAAGTATTTACAGCACAGAAACAGGCAGATCAGTCCATCTAGTTGAAGCTCTTCATCCCACCTCATCACTGCATCCTTCTTTTTCTTTCTTCTTCATGTGGTCATCCAGTTTCTTCTTAAAAGGCAACTATGACAATTGTCTCAGTTGCTCTCTGGGGTACAAAGTTCCACATTCTGGGCAAAAAAAATTCTTCCCGAATTCATAATTTAATTTATTAGTCATGATGTGTTAGGCCGGGGTGGACAAAATTAGAAGTCACACAACATCAGGTTATAGTCCAACAGTTTCCTGATGAAGGAGCAGCACTCCGAAAGCTTGGGATTTTAAATAAACCTGTTGGACTATAACCAAGTGTCGCGTGACTTCTGGACGTATTAGTAACTGTCTTATATGTATGGCCCCTAGTTCTGAACTAAAAAGATAAGTTAGGCTAAACAAGTATCGAACCTGGTTACACCACACTTAAGAGTATTGTATGCAGTTCTGATACCATATAATGAAAAGAATATAGCAGGCACTGGAGAAGGGACAGAGAAGATTACTAAAGATGGAAACAGAAATGTGAGAGTATACATATCAGGAAAGGAAATGCTGTAGGATGACCTAACAGAAGTCTTTGAAATGATGAACGGTTTTGATTCAGTCAACATTGTAAGGATGCTGGGAGATTTGGCTTCACTCAACCAACAACATCTGGCTGGATATAGAGTTGTAAAGTTTTACAGCATGGAAAAAGGGCCTTCAGCCCGTGATGCCAGTCAAACATCCATCTACTCTAATCCCATTTTCAAGCATCTTGCCTGCAGCCTTGTACATTATGGTGTGTCAAATATTTATCTTCATCTAAGTACTTCTCAAATGTCTTAACACATCTTGGTCCTAGCATAGTTGTAAGCAGCGTGTTCCAGACATCCACAATCCACATTTAAGGCTTTCCTTAAATGACCTTTAAACGTCCTGTTTTTACTTTAAAACTTTGCCATTTGGTTTTTGATCCCTCAGAGGGGAAACATTTTCTCCCTATCTACTCTATGCCTCTCGTAACTTTGTGTACCTCAATCAAATTCAACTTCTGCTTTCTCTGCTTTAAGAAAACAACATCAGCTTATCTCTTCATAGCTGAATCACACAAGCCCAAGCAACATTCTGCACCCTCTCTAAGTGCAGTAACATACTTCCTTTGGCGTGGCAAAACAGAACTGAAAACTGAAAAAAGCTGTAGTCTAACTAACATTATAAACAGTTCCATAATACCCTCTTTGCTCTTGTATTCGATGCCTTGACTAATAAAGGCAGTCTGTTTGACATGAGAATGCGTTACAGCTGAGATGCCCTTCTGGTCAGTCCTCGTTGGACACCAAATCTTACCATCTTCGCTGCTCAACAGAGGTAAATCTGACTGACTTCCCTCCCGCCACTCAGAATTAGGCCATCTACCCACTTAACAAGCTAACTACCTTGTACAGTATTGCATTTGACCTAATATGTCTTTGACAGGCGGTTTATAATGCAGCATTTCACCTGAACGATCATCAAGATTGGTAAAGAGAATTGGAAAGGGGTGTGCAGTACAGTCACGGACGAATCAATGTGGTAAGTTTTCGAGCATTTTAAAATCGCTTAAAAAAAACGAGAATGTACCGTCAACGACATAAAAGTGAGAGTTTTATTGAGCTAAAGAGAAAGTAACTGGACAGAATCGCAGGTTTGCAAGTTAATCAAAATACACTGCCGAGAAATAAAAATATTGCACAGCAACAAGGCAGCATGTCTAACTGTACAGTCGGCCAGATTCGTACCCCAGACCTAGGATAACGGACATCCCGCAACGTTATCAGACGCAGTTTATACACTCTGCAAGATATGGGGATCGGCAGTCAATTACACAGTACATCGCGGCCGAGCCGAAGCCTGTATAACGCATATCTCCTACGCCACCAACAAAGGGAAGTCACTGCATCAGACAGATTGCAGGGTTCCAAATATTTCTCCGCCCCAAACCTTGTATAGCGAATGTACCAACATTCCAAGAGAAGGGAATAGATATATCACACAGGATAAAGGGTTCGACAGTCAATCATCATAGCCCAACCCTAACCCTGTGTAATACGTTCCGCCACGAGCCTACAGTAGGGAACCAATGCGCTACACAGGATACGGGGTGAAGAGAACAGTCGCCCGCTAACCTCCGCCCGGAATCGCGCATAACGCATCCAATCAATCCAACGCAAAGGGAGTCGATGCGTTGTACAGGTTCCCTGGTCCCGGCTGTCAATCACCTGGCACCTTCCCCCTCTCCGCCTCACAAAGCGCCCTAGACCCATGGCCGCCGTGGACTCGGAGCCGACGGAGCAGCAATGAGCGAGGGAGGGGAAAACGAAAAAGCCTCGGTTTTAGATGTAAGCCGGGATGGGATTTGAGCGGGGGTGGGTGAAGAGAAGTCTAAGCGCCTCCGATGTAAGTGGAGAGTCGTAACAATTTTTTAATCGGAAAGAGGAATTCCCTTCCCTCAGCGGCTGTCTCACCTCAGCATCCAGGGAAGCCATGGCTCCCGGCCCGTGACGTCATTGCGCAGCGGAGGGGGGCGGGAGCTAACCTGCACGGGGCGTGACCTAGCCGGATGAAGGGGCGTGGCCATCATTTAAAGGGCCAGTGTTGCTTTCAAGAGGGAGTGGAAAGTGCTCAGTCCACGTAGGAGTGAGAGATAACAGCAACTGCAGATGCTGGAGAATCCGAGATAACAAGGTGTGGAGCTGGATGAACACAGCAGGCCAAGCAGCATCATAGGAGCAGGAAAGCTTGAAGTTTCGGGCCCAGACCCTTCTTCAGAAACTCTAGATGCTGGAATCTGTACTGACGACAACAAATGTTGGAGATCGCAGCCGTTCAGGCAGCGTCCATGGAGAGAGAGCAAACTAATGTTTCGAGTCGAGATGGCTCTTCATCAGAGCTGAGGTGAAGTGTGGAAGGGGCAGCATTTATGCTATTGTTGCGGAGGGGCGTGCAGAGTCGTGATAGACTAAAGATGTTGATAGTTCAGATTAAGTGATCAGAATTAATGGTAGAACAATGGTGTGTCCAACTGCCAGATTGAGAACAACAAGCAAGGTTCTCTGAAGAAGGGTTTAGGCCCGAAACGTCAGCTTTCCTGTTTCTCTGATGCTGCTTGGCCTGCCGTGTTCATCCAGCTCTACACCTTGCTATCTCTGTCCCTCTGAGGTGGTGGGAGAGGAGAGAGCACATAGTGACAGAGAATGCAACAAGTAAAGGTAAAAGAAAGGTTAGGAATGACGGTTTGTTCACAATTTGAAGGTGCTGAACTTAATATTAAGTCCATAAGGCTAGTCTGAAAATGAGACTGGAGGTGTTCTGCAAAGCAGTCACTCAGTCTGCGTTTGGTTTCTCCAATGTAAACGTAAACTGGGTCACATCTCCAGTCTGTCCGTGGCCAGTCATTTTAACACAGCAGACTGCTTGCATGCCCACTTGTCTGTCCTTGGCATGCTGCAGTGAGTCACAGCACAAACTGGGGGGAACAACATCTCATCTTCAGACTAGGCACTTTACAGACCTCCAGCATTTGTTGTACTCAGTCCATTGCCTTGGTTATATCACAGAATGGTTACCATCTACAGAAGGATCCCATTTTGACCTGTCATGTCCACGCATAAAACAACCATCCAAATGAAAAACAGAAAGCTGGCATACGGGTGCAACAGGTAATCAGGAAGCCTAATGGAATGTTGGAAAACTGCAGATGCTGGAAATCAGAAACAAAAACAGAAATATAGGAAAAGCTCAGCAGGTCTGACAGCATCTGTGGAGAGGAAGCAGAGTTAACGTTTCAGGTTCAGCGACTTCAGAATTGTCAAGAACAGAAGCTGCCAGACTTGCTAAGATTTTCCAGCTATTTCAGACTTTTGTGTCAGCAACAAAACCACAAGAACAGAACTGAGGAAGAGTCACCAGACCCAAAACAATAACTCTTATTTGTTTTCTTCACAGTTCCTGCCAGACCTGCTGAGCTTCCAGCAACTTCTGTTTTTGTTCCTGATCTACAGCATCTGCAGTTCTTTTGGTTTTTATTCAGTTTTTGTGTGTTGTGGAAGCTGGGATGGGATTTATTTCATGGGGGTTGGAGTGTAAGAGTAGGGACGTCTGATTATAACTGTAACAAGGTACTGGTGAGACCACATCTAATGTACTGAGAATATTTTGTTCCCTTATTTAAGCATAGGTATCATTTCAGTTTAGGCAGAGAAGATTCAGAGACAGTTTAGAAAGATGATCTCTGGTACGGAGGCATTGTCTTCTGAGCAAAGGCTTAACAGGTTGGGACCTTACTTACAGGAGTTTAAAATGAGAGGGGATCTCATTGAAACATATAAGATGATGAAGGGACGCTTCAGGATAAATGCTGAGAGGATGTTTCCCATCATGGGAGAGTCTTGGATAGCAGGCATAGTCTCAGAACAAAACTGCACCAATTTAAAACTATGAAGAATTGTCTTCATAACTCCTTGCCAGAGACAGCAATGGGAGTAGAGTCTTTATGTGTATTTATGGCTTAGATAGATTCTTGATCAGTACGGTAATCAATGGTTACAGGAAAAACACAGCAAAGTAGACATGAGGAATGTCAGATCAGCCATGATCCTATCAAATATTGGAGCAGGCTTGAGGGACCAAATCAGCTATTTCCTGTTCCTATTTCTATAGTCTTAACATATGCATCTAGAACCATTTGTCATACCCCTGCACTCACTTCCTTTTTCAACCCAACTCTCTCTTGAATGCCTTGATTGAAACTGCCTCCATGCATTCTCAGGCAGCACATTCATGTGACCTACACCACTTCTGAATGAAAATATGTGTCTCTGTTGTTCATATTTTCAATTTCTTTGAGAACATGAAGGTCCAGAGTTAATCAGCAATGGGAATAATCTTTTTTTCTATGATAACAAGGTGTGGAGCTGGATGAACACAGCAGGCCAAGCAGCATCATAGGAGCAGGAAAGCTTGACGTTTCTGATGAAGGGTCTAGGCCCGAAACGTCAAGCTTT
>JAHRHZ010000002.1:19689676-19706209 GCA_024137785.1 Ginglymostoma cirratum
CCTGCTCCTATGATGCTGCTTGGCCTGCTGGGTTCATCCAGCTCCACACCTTGTTATCTCGGATTCTCCAGCATCTGCAGCACCTATTATCTCTAATCTTTTTTCTATGTTGTCCATATTTCTCAAGATTTGAATACTGCTGTCAAATCTCCTCTCTCTTCTACAAGAAAAGCAGTTGCAACATCTCCAATCGATCTACATAACTGAGGTTCCTCATACTTGGACCCATTCTTGTGAATCTTTTCTGCACTTCAGTGTCTTCTTGTATTTCCAAGAGCTAAACTCAGTACTCTTGTAGCAGCTGAAACACTATCTTTTTCAAGTTTAACACAACCCACTCTTATGCTCCATGTTCCAGTTAATAAGGCCTAGGATACTGTATGCTTTCTCAACTGCGCTCTTGCCAGCTCCAATGTCTTATTCACATATACACCAAATTTCCTCTGCTCCCAAATGCTCTTTATTTTATACTGTCTATCTGTGCGCTTCCTACCAAACTCAGTTACCTCAGGGATGTCTGCACTGAAATTAATCTGCCACTTGTCTGTCCATACCACCAACTTGTTTGCGTTCTTTTAAATTTCTACTGTATCCTGCTCACAGTTCAAAATGCTTCCAAGTTTTGTGTGATGTGCAAATTTTGTTATTGTGCCCTGTGCATCAAAGTCTAGATTATTAATATATGCCTTCAAGAGCAAGGCTACCAGCACTGAACCCGAGCAGCTCCACTTCTTCTTCCAACCCAAAAGCATTCATTAACAAGTACTTTTTGTAACCTGTCACTCAGACAATTTGAAATCCATGTTAACACCATTTTTTTTTATTCCATCAACCATGACTTTGTTCACAAGCCTGTTGTGTGGCACTGTCCCAAACTATTGTATGTCCATGTACACCATATTTATAGCATTACCTTCATCAATCCTTGCTGCTACCTCATCAAACAACTCCAGGAAGTTAGTAAAACAGCATATTCCCTTAACAAATCTGTGTTGGCATTCCTTAATTATATCTGCATTTGCCCAAGTGGCTATTAATATTGTCCTGAGTTCTTTTTGCCCCAGAAGCTTCCTCACCACCAAAGTTAAACTGGCTGGCCTAATCTTCACACTCTTGTTTTGAACAAGAATCTAACATTTGCAGTTCTGCAGTCCTCTGGCACCACCTTGAGGTGAATTCCTTTATACTTTCTAAAAACACTTGCCCTGTTCTGCCCTTTACACAGCCATGTTCTGTAGATCTGAAGTCCCCCCCATTGTGACAACTCTATGATTCTTGCTTAGCTTTGTAAATTCCTTGCAAATTCCCTTTCCTTCTGCAGCCTACCTACTGGCTAGTTGCCTATGGGCTACACTGAACAGTGGAATTGCACCTTTTCTGTTCCTTAGCTGTAGCCAAATCAGTTGTCTTTGATTTCTCTGGGATACCCTTTTTCTCCAGATTTGCAATGCATTCCTCAATCAGTACCACCACTTGTTCCCCTTTTCATCCTTCCCTTTCCTGAGCACCTTGTATCTTGGTATATTTAACTTATAGTCCTGCCCTTCTTTGAGCCATGCGTAACAGCCACAACATTATATTTCCACATGACAATACTAAATTGGGAGGAGGTATAGTTTGGCTTTTATTGCAAGGGAATTGGGAATACAAGAACAAAGAAGTCTAACTGTAACTGTACAGAGCTTTCTTTGGACGACACCTTGAATGCTTTGTGCAATTTTGGTCTCCATTTTTAATGAGGGATAAACTTGAATTCAGTACGGCGAAGATTAATGACATTGTTCCCTGGGATGTCAGGGTTGCCCTATGACACATGGATGAATAAACTGGACCTATATTCTCTGGTGTTTAGAAGACTCTGAGATGACCTCAATCAAATATATAACATTCTAAAGTGGCCTTTACGGGGTTGATCCTCAAAAGTTGTTTGCCCCTGGATGGGGAATCTAGAACAAGGGGACACTGTCTCAAGTAAGGGGTCAGTAATTTAGGACCAAGATTAGGAGAAATTCACCAAGGGTTGTGAGACTTTTTTTTTCTACCCTGGATGAATGTGGATGCTCCATCCTTGAGTATATTTAAGGCCGGAATGGATAGCTAATTTGGTCACTCAGGAATCAAAGGGTTGTGAGGAGTTGCAAGAAAATGGATTTGAGGCCCAGGCCATCCATACTTGTACTGAATGGTGGAGTAGGTGCAGGGAACTACGTAGGTTCCTGCTTTTAGGACCTTTGTTCCACTGTGAAGGACAGCAACCAATTCTAGCAGGATGTTAGTAAATTTACAGAAGGGGCTAATTATTGACAAATGACATTCAACATGTAAATTTGAAATAGTACATTTTGGTAAAAGGTTGGAATGGCTTAATTTGTGCAAATCCAGGTGGGTTAGAGGGACAAAGGAATCACGGAATACAAGTACATCAGTCATTACAAATTGAACCACTTTTTAGCAAAACCATTTTCTAGCTGGATAGGATTGCAAAGTAGAAAAGCTACGCAAAACCCACACCAAACCATGGTTAGACCACATTTAGAGGTCAACATATTATAAATAGGATGTAAAGACACTGAAAAGGGTGCAGAGTAGATTCATAAGGATGATCAGAAATGTACAGGAAAGAATTGATAGGCAGGTACAGTCCTCTTTTTCTCCTGAAAAAGGCGGCAGAGAGTTGGCCTAATTTCCATTTTGACAAGTAGGAAAGGTTTTGACAGAGTGGATACTGAGTGCTTAATCTTTTGGTGCAGACCATATGCTTTCCGCAAAGCCTTTGAAATGGTCCCACACGGAAAACTGAAAATGTTAAAAGCACATGGGATCCTGGGTAACTTGGCAAGCTGGATGCAAAATTGGCTCAGTGGTAGGAGTCAGAGAATGGTGGTATGACTCGAGGCTGGTATCCAGTGGCGTGCCACAGGGAATGCTGCTCGGTCCCTTACTGTTTGTGATATACATAAATTATATAGATGAGAATGTGGGATGATGATAAATAAGTTTGCAGATGAAACAAAGATTGGCCAGGTGATTGACAGTGAGGAGGAATCTTAGGTTACAGGAGGCAATTGATGAGTTGGGCAGATTGATTTAAACCCTTAAAAATGTAAGGTAATGCAATCTGGAAGAAGTAACAACACAAGGGAGTACTCAATATGGAAGGACAAGAAGATGCTCAAAGGAACAGAGAAATCTTGAGGTGCTGGTCCACAGATCCCAGAAGGTTGTAGGGCAGGTTAATAGGATAGTTATGAAGGCATACAGGACACTTGCCTTTATCAGCTTCAGCACAGATAACCTCCCGGCTCTTGTAATGTTGGAGATGACAGGACTTCGGTTAGGGCACCCCTAGACTACTGTGTGCAGTTCTGGTCACCACACTAGAGGGGTTGCAGAGGAGATTCACCAGGATATTGCCTGGGATGGAGCATTTCATAGAGAAGCTGAATAAGCTGAAATTGTTTACTTTCGAGCAGAAAAGACTGAAAGGGAACCTTATTGAGGTATCTCAGATTGTGAGGGCATGGACAGGTTGGATAGAAAGCAGCTGTTCCCCTTGGTTGAAGGGTCAATAACAAGGGGGCAGCATTCTAATATGAAAGGCAGGAGGATTAAAAGGGATTTGAGGGAAATGTTTTTCACCCAGGGAGTGATGGAAATCTGGAATGCACTGCCTGGGAGGGTAGTTGAGGCAGGAAATCTCTTTAAATAATATACTTGGATGAGCACATAAAATAGTACATTCAAGGCTATGAGCCAAGTGCTGGAAAGTGGGACTAGTACAGATCTATAGTTTTGTTGGTGTAGACTTGATGGGCTGATGGGCCTATTTTGTCATACATACTTGTTTCTATAACTAGAGACCATCAACATGTGAGTCGCTGAGAAATCCAACAGGGAATTCAGGAAAAATGTCTTTTTCCTGAAAGATGTGAAACTCACCCCACAGTGACAGGTTGAAATGCATGGTGCACATTCACATGGAAGAGGATGTTAGTGAGCGCAGGAGGAAGAAGGGATTAATGAGTAACAACGGTATGTTTATCATATAATTCCCTACAGTCCGGACGCAGGCCAATCGGTCCTTCGAGTCCACACCCCTCTGAAGAAGGTCCCCACAATTTCGCATTTTACCATGGCTAATTCACTTAGCCTGCACATCGCTGGACGCTGTTGGCAATTTAGCATGGCCAATCCAGCTAACCTACATATCTTTGGATAGTGAGAGGAAACCAGGGCACACGCAGGATTGGGAAGAATGTGCAAACTCCACAGAGATTGTCGCCCAAGTTTGGAGGTTTAGATTGTTTTATTTATTATTGTCACATGTACCTGAGTACAGTGAAAAGTCAGATCAAAACATACAAAGATGCAAAGCTCACAGGGTGATTGAACAGAAAGAGGGGTGTGCAAAAAGCAAGATCAACAGCAGATTGGAAATTTGAGAGGTCCATTTGTAAGTCTAATAATAGTCAAAAGATGTGGGGAGACCCAACTGGTGCACTACACCTGGCACCGACCGGTTGGGTGGAACGGTCTTGTTTCTGTGTCGGACATCGTGGTCATTTATCAGCCGCAGTTTCACAGGGGACCTTACCCTTTGTGTGTGTCTTCATTTCGAACAGTTCGAGAGGCCATGGCGCCGGGAGAGGTTCTTCACTTCCAGTTCCTTCACCACGAGTCGGCGACCCTGAGGAAGATGAACCAGCTCCGCGTGGAGAAACGTTTCTGTGACGTGACCGTGGTGACGGGGCGACTGCGGTTCGCGGGCCACCGTGTGGTGCTGGCCGCGTGCTCGCCGTTCCTGCGCGACCAGTTCCTGCTGCAGCCGTCGCGGGAGGTGCGGGTGGCGCTGAGCGAAGGCGCCGAGATGCTCTCGCGCCTGCTGCTCTCATGCTACACAGGCTCGCTGGACGTGCCCTGCAGGGAGGTGCTTAGCTACCTGACGACCGCCAGCTACCTGCAGATGGACCACGTGGTGGAGGAGTGCAGACGCGCGCTGTCTGCACGCATCGACCCCTGCATCAAGCTCGAGGATGACGAGGTGACCGTTCGGCCGGAGGCACAGTGTTGCACTCGAGCTGAGGCACGGGCCCGGCAGTTGGCCGGGTTCGGGTCGGAGTCCGAGAAAACTGACGCCGATGACGTTTACTTGATCGTCGAGGCAGACGGCCTGGTGACGGAACCTTCTGGAAGTCAGCCCAGCGACCCCCGTCAGGAGGCCCACGCTGACCTCTCCAAGGCAGCCGAGGATGACGCTGTGCTGATCAGTGGCAGCTCCTCCAGTGATGAGGACAGCAACTGGGCGGGCGAGAAGAGCGCAGCCCCCGTTCCTGTAAGGCGGTGGGCAGCCCCCCGCGGCCGCCTCCCCCGACCCCACCCCGCCTGCCCCCAGCCCATTCACTGCAGCGAGTGCGCACAGGCCTTCCAGCATCCGGAGCATTTGGTGGCCCACATGAAGGTCCACAAGCTCTTCATGTGCCCCAGGTGCGGCAAGGTGTTCAACCAGCGGGTCAACCTGGCCCGCCATGTCCATGTGCACACGGGCGTCAAGCCCTACCTCTGCACCGTTTGCGGCAAAACCTTCACCCAGAACCGCTCGCTCAAGGACCACATGAACCTGCACAGCGGTGCCAGGCCTCACTGCTGCCACTACTGCCACATGAGCTTCGCCCACAAGCCCGCCCTCCGCCGCCACCTCAAGGAGCAACACAGCAAAACCACCGCTGACAACTGCAAGTTGGCCCTACTCGGCATGGCTGGCACTGACACCGAGCCAGTGTAAATGGGCCCCTTAACCTGTGAAGTCTCCCTCACTCTGCACGGTGCCATCAAAGTCTCCTCCTCAACTGTTGTCAGCGTTTCTCTCACTCTGGGTTACATTTGGGATCTCCCTCCCTCTGCACAGTCCCAACGATGTCTCTCTCACTCTTCACTGCCTTTGGGGCCTCCTTTGCTCTTCAGAGTTCTGTTCGGTTCTCCCTCACTGGTTCTGGTGTCAGGGTCTACCTCACTCTGTGGTCCCCTATTGGGTTCTCCCTCACTCTGTGACTTGTGTCACATTATTGTGCAGGCTCCCTCAACCTGTGGTCCTCCACTGGGGCCTCCCTCACTCAGTGGTCTCCCACTGGGGCTCTCCCTCACTCTGGAACTGGTGTCAGGCTCTCCTCACTTTGCCAATTGCTCCCATGGCCTCCAACGCTCTGACAGCTTCTCTCAAGTTGTTTTTGAGTGTAGAGAGCAGAAGAACGGAGAAAGGCTTTTCTCCTTCCACAATCTCAGAATATGCCAAAGAGCTTTACAGCCAATGAAATACTTTTTTAAAAAAGTAACTCTTGAAGTGTGGAAAAGCAGCAGATATTCTGTTCATCGACGTGAGAATGGATGAACCATCTGTGTCTCATATATGATGTTCACTGATGTTTTATATATTTTTGTCCAGAACACTGGGGATAGATTCCCTGCTCTTTTTCCAAACAGTGCAACAGGGCAGGCTGATGCAGTTATGGTTTAACATCTCATGTGAAAATTGGCACTCCTGACAGTGCAGCACTCCATAAATGCTTATAATGAGAGCACCAGCTGAGATTTTGAGGGTCAAGTGTTAAAGTAGCATTCGACCTCATAGCCAATAGTGCTACTCACAGTGGCACAGATGGCATCAGCTCCTAAAAGTATTGTCCGTAGATGTAGAATAGAACATTTCAAAGTTTAGAAGTTCTCCTGAAGGTGCCCATTACAGTGGGAGCTATTTATGGATGTGAATTTAATCCATGTGTCTGTATATTAGTTGACAATTGATTGTTGAATTGGTACTTCTGTTAAATTACACTCATCCAGGATTACAATACTTAATGAAATATTTGCATCTTTCAAATTTGGACTGTTTCTTTTTAGCACTGTTCAATACTTTTAACACAGATTATCTCCATTTCCCAATGTCCACAGGTTTTTCAGGTTTTACTCTTGGCTACTAGTCCAGAGAGCATAATATTTTCAGAATTTGTCTTAAATTTAACCTCCTGGCATTTTAATTGCTTTATTATTAAAATGAATGAGGATCTGCTGTGTGAAACCCAACCAGCTTGCTTCTGTCTCCTGAGGGAAGAATATCATAGAATCCTGGGATGTTTATAGCGTTAGAGGCCATCTGGCCTGTCATGTTTGCACCAGCTCTCTGAAGGAGAAATTCACCTACTACCTCTGTACCTGCAGCCCTGTACATTTTATTTCCTTTTTCAAATCAAGTTGCCCTTTGAAAGGCACAACGCACCTTCTGTCTAACACTCTCATGGGCAATCCTAATCCAAAACATTTACTTTATTATAAAGCCTTTTTCTCATGTTTCCATAGTTTATTTTGTCAATTCCCTTAAATCTGTGTCCTCTGTCTGTTCTGTGATCCTTTCAAAAGTGGGAACAGTTTTTTCCCCCCCATCTGCTCTGACCAGACATCTCATGATTCTGAATTTCTCTATGGAATCTCCTCTCAACCTTCTCTTCATCATAGGAATCTGTCTCAATTTACTAATCTATCTAGCTGAAGTTCCGTATCCCAGGAATCATTCTGCACCTTTTGCAACGCCTTCATATCTTTCTAAATGTGTGGTCCTCAGAATTGGATGCAGTACTCAGTTGAGGCCAAATAAGGGCTTTGTAAAGATTCATCAATGCCCCTATCATGACGTCCATGATGTTGTATGCATTAACCACGCTTGACTTGTCTGCCATGTTTAATTACTTATGTACAAATATACCTAGGTCCTCATGCTACAGCAGCCACTTCCGGTTTAATACAGTATCTCTACTTCGCAAAATGGATCACTTCACAATTCTCTGCATAAATCTGCAACTGCCCCATCTGCCTATTTCACCATTTTGCCTCTGGATTTTCACTAGGCTCATAATCTAAAGATTCAGACTCTGGAGTCACTCACAGGTTCAAATGCACACACGCAAGCATCCTCCCCCAGCATCTGGTGGAATTTAAATTTAGTCAATAATTCTTAAAAATAAAGCTAATCTCAGTAACAGCGTCTCAAAACAACCATCAATTGTTCGCTCATGCCCTATACAAAAGGAAATATACTATCCTGATCTTGACTGGCATATGTGTATAATATGAATGACTCTTAAAAGCTGTCTGAAATAGCCCAACATGCTCCTCAATTTCAAAGGACGGTAGGACGGAGAACAAAAGCTGGCCATGCCACTGATTCCCATAAAAAGAATAAAGTATATAACCGTCTATGAGGGTTTTTGTGGCTCTGGTAGTGTCCTTACTTCTGAGACAGAAGGACTAGGTTCAAGTCCTGCCTGGTCCAGAGGTGTATAATAACATCTCTGAACATATTGATTAGGAAATATCTATAATCATCCATGTTCTTTTGAAATTCTACACTGTCTTCATTGTTTGCCATATTTCTAAGTTTCACACAATCCAAAAATTTTGAAGCTTGCTGTCCTTGCCCAATTTGGGTCTATATTCGACTTCAGGCTCATGATGAGGTGACCTGCCCTTTCACTGACTTCTCTATTATTTTACTCACCAAAAAGGCAGTCCACCATCAGTCCTCTCTAGGCAGGTAAGTGGGGTTGAGCTCTAAAACACTGCCCTTGCAGGTCACACCTACATGCCAGGAATGAATTATTCTACTAAATGTACAGATTAGGCACAGTTTACTCAGCATATCATCATAGAATGAGCCTCTCAACCCAAGAATCAATTTAGTGAATCTTCACTATACTGCCACCAATGTAAATATATCCCTCCTTAAATAGAGAGACAAAACATAGAAAAGAGATGCAGGGCTAGGCCATTTGGCTCATCAAGCCTGGACTGCAGGTCAATATCACCACGGCTGTTACTCCATTTCAATGCCATATTCCCCGTTTCTCCAAGTACCTTTGACGCCTTTAAAATCTAGAAATTTATCTTTCTTGAGTGTATTCAGTGACTTTGCCTCCACAGTCTTCTGTGGTGGATTATTCCACAAGTTCACTACCCCTGCAGTGAAGAAATATTTTCTGATCTCAGTCCTAAATGACGTATCCTGTATCTTGAGGCTGATAGAATAGTCAGCCTGCAAATCCCCCCAGTTCTTGTATGACTGGTGGTAAGAGTCGGAGGGTCTTCTGGTCAGCTTGATACATTTTGCTCATACTTGAGGCATCCTGTGAGCTATAGTCTCCTATGCCAGGCTATGGAAACAGACATAATTACAAAGAGATAACTCCAATTTCTCTCCACAGATGCTGCCACACCTGCTGAGTTTATCTAGCAATTTCTGTTTTAATCACAAAGAGTAATAGCTTTTAATAACAGGGCAAGAGGCCCTTCAGCCCATTGTACCTGGACTAGTCATCAAACATCCATTGATTCTAACACCATTGTCCAGTACACAACCTGTAGCCTTTTACGTTATAATATTTCAAGTGCTCATTTAATAGTTCTTAAATACCTTGAGGGTTCCCACCTCCCTCATCCGGACAGGCACTAATACCCACTGGATACCCATAACCCCGTGAGGTGAAAGAATTTCCTTTACAAATCCCTTCTAAAACCTCCTGCTCTTCACCTTAAAAGTGCGCCCCGCTTGTTAGTGTTAGCCCCCACTAGTCGGGGAAGGTTTCTCCCTATCTACCCCCCCCCCAAGACCTTCGTACACCTCAATGTGAGATACTCACTCAAACTTCTCTGCCCCAAGGCAAGCAACTCCACCCTATCAGGCCTCTCATTGCAGATCATGGGAGTGGAAGAGCACGAAGGGGGATTTGGGATGCAGCGGGCGGAGAGGAGACGGCTGGGAATGGGATTGGCAGAGGAAGGAGGAAAGACGGGAAGCCAGAACAGGGGAGGGACGAAGGAAAAGGTGCACCGGCTGTTCAGCTGGAGGAGGCGGCGCGGCTGCAAGTCCCTGATCGCTGGCGGCGCAGCCAGGCTACACAGAGCCCTCCCAACCCCCCCCCCCTGTGTGTGGAGCGGGGAGGAGGGAGAGTACGCTCCGGCGACCGTGTCCGCACGTTTCCCTGCCCAGCCGGGCGTTACTAAACCGGGCTCCCCGTCGTGGTTGCCGCAGGCGATGGCGAGCGGCGGGGGGAGGATGCTGCGCTTCAGGTTCCCGGAGCACGACTCGGCGGCGCTGCGGAAGATGGACGAGCTGCGGCGGGGCGAGTGGTTCTGCGACGTGACGGTGCTGGTGGGCGGCCTGCGGTTCCCGGGCCACCGGGTGGTGCTGGCCGCCTGCTCGCCGTTCCTGCGCGACCGCTTCCGCATGGAGCCGGCCCGCGAGGTGACCGTGCTGCCCGCCACCGCCGCCTCGCAGGCCGTGCTGCGCCTGCTGCTCGCCTGCTACACCGGCCGCCTCGAGTTCCCCTTCGCCGACATCCTCGACTACCTGACCGCCGCCAGCTGCCTGCAGATGGAGGACGTGGTCGAGCAGTGCCGCCGCTCCCTCTCGCCCTGCGTGGTGGCCGCCTCGCTGCTGCGGCTGGCCCAGGACGGCGAGGCCGAGGACGGAACAGGGCCCGCCGCCGGAGGAGGAGGACTGCGCCCAGGCCGCTCCGGGAACCCGCACGCCGGTGCCGCTGCGAACCGGGCAGCGGAGAGACTCGAGGCCGAGGCCTCCCCCCTGCCTCCTCCCTCGACACCTACGACGGCGAGTGCACCTGGGGCAGGCCGAGGCGTCGAACCGGTCAAACTCGAGGCCCAGGCTTCTCCTCCTCCTCCTCCTCTCCTAGGCCCTGGTGACCGGGAGGCCCACGCCGCCACACACCCTCCTCCTCCTCCAGCAGTCGCCGACTACCTAGAGACCGAAGGCCGCATGCACCCGGGGCCGGGGCTGAAGGTGGGCGAGGAGGAAGAGGAACGGGCCAAGGCCGAAGGGATGGAGGCCGAGGTGGCTGAGGCCTACCCCCCGGGCACCGGGGCGGAGGAGGGAGGAGAGGAAGAGCCCGAGGAGGACTACGAGAGTTCGGCCAGCGAGGAGTGCCGAGCTTCGGCGGGTTTCTACGGCGGAGGGGCAGGAGGGGGTTTCTACCAGAGGCCCGGGGTGGGAGAGGAACCGCAGGCCTCGGGCCTGGAGGAAGGGCCTGGCCCCGCTCCCGGAGCCGGGAGCCTGGCTGAGCCGCCCCTCCTGTGCTCGGAGTGCGGGGCCCCGTTCGAGCAGCGCAGCGGCCTGGCCACCCACCTGCTGCTCCACAAGCTCTACATGTGCCCGCTCTGCGGCAAGCTCTTCAAGAAGAACGCGCGGCTGGCCCAGCACCTCAACGTGCACACCGGCTTCAAGCCGTACGGCTGCGCCATCTGCGGCCGGGCCTTCACGCAGAACCGGTCCCTCAAGGACCACATGAACGTCCACAGCGGAGACTCGCCGCACGGCTGCGGTTACTGCGACATGCGCTTCACCCACTACAACACCCTGCGGGTCCATCTCCGGGACCAGCACGGCAAGACCACCAGCGGCAAGAACTCAGGGGAGCCCAGGCTGGCGGAGATCAACGTGGTGGTGCCCTAGGTGTAGGGGGCTTGGGGTGCGGGTGCCCTGTAACAAGTGAGTGTGGGATGCTGTTCGGGGCTGAAGGGCCTCCCTACCATGTAAGCGGGGATGCGTCACCGATGGTGGGGTGTTATGGTGGAAAGAGGGATGTGGAGGCATCCCTGGAGTTGGAGTGGAGCACATGAGGATCCCAAAGCTGGGGTGTGAGGTGTCTGAGAGGGAATCCTCTGGATAGGGTGGCGTGTGTGGCAACATCCCTAGGGGTGGGGTAATATTGTGCGTTGGGGGGGGGGGGGGGCTGGGGTGGGGGGGGGGGTGCCTGGGCTTGAGGGGAGGTGTGTGCAATTTGATCCCTAGAGGCATGTGATGGACTGAAGGATGCAACCTTAGGGTAGAGTTGGGAATGTTTGAGGTCTGTAGTATTTCGTTGGGGGAATGGAATTGCAGGAGAACAATTTGTGTGATGGGGTAAGGTGACATGGAGTCCTCTGCTTGCTAATGATGGGCTCACTCCCACCCACTCCGCAGCAATTGAAAGTTCTTCTGTTGCCTTGACACATGAACCTTAAAACCTCAGCTCTGCACACAAGTATAAAGTCTTCTCTAGACTCTGATGTACGGTTCCTCCTTCTTCCCACATAAGTCAGCAGTTCCTCTCTTGCCCACTTCCCTACATGCACCTGTCTCCTCTCTCCATCTCCCTAACTGGCTGCTCTTCTCTTGCCTCTCCCAACATATATTTCACTCCACCTACAGTCTCTATCATGTTCTCTGACCCTATTCAATAAGATGTGGGAACGAAGTAGGCCGATAGACCACTTGGATCCACTCTACCATTCAACAAGATCATGGCTGATCTGATCATTCTCCACTTTCTTCCCTTTCTGCCTATGGGTCAAGTTCTCAATTCAGTCAAAATTGGAGGGGCAAGTTCACCAGCAAACATGCCATTGCAATCGGCACTCTGAGGATGGGAACCTCCATTTTACTCACTCTCCTTGAGGTCTTTGCCCTGATCACTGAGGCTTTGCAACAAGTTGATCAGTTTAATTCCAAGCCGCACTACAGCCTGAGGCATCAGACAGCAGAGGAGGCGCCCATTCATCCTTTCATGGCTGGTTCCTCGGTAATGTGATCCAATTAATCAAACGTCCTGGCTCTTTTCCCCATCACTTTGCAAATATCAGTTTCTCCTTCTGCTATTTGTCCAATTCAAAGAGAGCATAGATCTCACATCATGGATGATGGTCCTTCAGCTGACTGTGTCATCTGCTGTCCATCTAATATAATTCCACCTTACAGCCTGGAGTCTGTAGCCCTGTGAGTTACAGCACTTTTAAATGCAGATTGAAGCACATGTTAAATTTGATAAAGTCAAGATCTCAGTTGCTGAATCTCTTTCTGGCCAGTGTCTTGCAGGTCGCTACTGCAGTAATATTTATCCTTGTCACCTCTAGTTCTATTGCCAATTAACTTAACCCTATGCCCTCTCGTTCCAACTCTCATAACCAGTAGAAATAATTTCTCTGCATTTGCTCTGACGAAACACATCTCTCAAATCTGCACCTACCCTTCCCCACACCAAGGAGAACAGTCCCAAGCAGTCCATGTCCCTCATCCCTGAAACTGTTTTTGGAAGTCTCGTCAGCACCCTACCCCGGGCCCTGACATCCTTGCTAAAGTGCCCCATGGGTCCTGAACAAGACAGTTTCCCAGGTGAGGTCTAGCCTGTGCTTTGTCCAGGTTTAGTTTAACCTCTCTAGCTTTTGTATTCTACCAGTATGTACAAAACTGCAGGTACCATGAGTATTTCTAACACCTGTCACAGCTAGTCTTATCTGCTACTAAATCAGTTTGCAAAGGGAGCATAGTGATGAAAGGATCAATATAACTTTCAAATCTGGTCTGTTTTGCTCCTCCCCCTGCCCTTGCTGAGAATGAGCTGTGACCTCCCAGTAACCCTGCAAGTCTATTACAGTGTTTGTCCTTTCCATCTCAGTAGTTTTATTACATCTAAAAGATTGAATGTGTAGTTTTTAGATGGTACTGTGGTTCATTTCAACTCTAAGGATAATATTGGTGTTGATCTTCAGCTGCTTGACAAATAAATATAAATTTCATAAATCCTCGCATTGTCTGATAAATTTGACATCACATTTTTGCTAAATTCGGACATGGCGTTGGGGATAATGTAGAAAGGTAAGAGAATAAAATTGTTACTAATCCCATACACTATGGTAACACAACTGTTACTAATCTCAAACATGGTAAGGGTATAAATATTATTAATTATGGACATTGTGGAAATAGGATTGTTACTAATCTTTGGCAGTGCATGCTTGTTATCACTCAAAGTTGGGAAGAACATGATTATTACTAATCTTAGAAATGGATAGAGCAGATTTGTTACGAATGTTGACTAACTTCAATCATGATGAAATCTGATGTTTTACACATCTGTCGACAATGGGGGCAAGATTGTTACTAATCTCAAAAAATGGTGGGAATAAGATTGTGACTAATCTCAAACAGAGGAGGAGCAGAATTACTATTCTCAAATAAATATTCATCCTGCATAGATATAAACTGAACTGTGGTTTGAAGCCATGAGTGGCAACTTTGAGTTAACACTAACAAACAAATGAAACAGCTATTACTGAGAGTCCTACCCCATCTTGCCATTTTAGCCCCTAAAGGAAGTTTATCATTTAAAAATTGCTAAAATATAATTACCAATATAAAACGCAGCTGGTGGGTCTGTTAGCTAAGAATTTGTGTACCTGTGTGATTCAGGTGCTGTCAGTAGAAAACAGTTTCAAATGTGCCCACCTCTGGAGTGATCATGTAGGAAGTGCTGGAGCTATGCAATATAAAAACATTAGAAAGTGCCAGTACTGAATCTGATGCCATTTTATTGTCAAAATGATTCAGAACCAGAGGAATTTTGTGCCAGAGCTACTGAATTACAATGACAAAAGCATCATATGATGGATATGCTGTGCCAGTGTGACAGAGGGATGGAGTGTGAAAAACATCCGGTTATAGATCCATCCAGTGCAAGAGTCCTGAGTCCAAAGTGTATGAGATCTAGTGCCAAATAGATTTGGTGTCATAGGGTTCCAGTACCAGAGATCAAGTGGCAGAAACAGTGATAGATCTGTTGCTAGGGAAATTGAGAGACACAGATACAGTACCAGCAGAGATGTTGCTACAGGGTTCCATTGGCAGAGATCAAGTAGCAGTTCCAGTGCCATTATGATTAAGAAAAAGTGTTGTATCAGGAGTTTCCAGTGAAAGATAGATTGTGTTAGGAGATCCAGTTAGAGATTGAATGAAGAGTTCCAGAAAGATTGAGCAATAGAGATAAACAATGATAATTAGACTGAGCAATAGTGATCTAGCATTGAGGGTATCTGGTACTAGAGTGTTCAGCTGTGCCATTGAGATAAAGTGATAGATCTGTGGCAAAAGGATCAAGTTGCTGGGAAGATCCAGTGATGAATCGTATAACAGGATGTTCAGAAAATTCCAATGGAGCAGAAATAAAGAAGATTCCTCGCTTATGGGCTGTGCGCCAGGCAGAAAGGGTAATGGAAAGATACAATGACAGATGAAGTCATGATGAGGACCTATAAATAAATTGTGTGGTGAGGAGATCCCATGCCAGTGAGATCAGGCACGAGAGGGTTCCAATGACCGATAAATTGAGCTCGAGGAAGATGGAGTGCCTGGGAGATCAAGTGAGAGATCTTATGACAAAGTTCCAATCACAGATCGAGTGAATAAAGAGAGAGTTTGGAGAGATTAAGTAATATAGAGAGATCCAATGACACTGATTAGTGACCTAGTACAAGGAACATTGAGATCTGGAATTAGTGATAGATTTTTGTTCCAGTGACTGAGCTATCATGTGTTAGTGTGATCGAACGATTGATCAGATCCAATGTCACGGAGATAACATTGTCACTGGATATTTTTTATTGCTCTAACTAAGAGGTCGAGTGCTAGGGATTCAGTGACAAGCACCAACCGTGCCAATGTTATTAGATGCAAGAGGGTCTCAGCACCGCTACGATACCGAGGGAATCCATTTACAGAAAGATCGGATGACCGAGGAGGGGTTTCCAGTGGCTGACAGATCAGGTGAGGGTTCCCCCCGCGGCAGAAAGACCGAGTGCAACGGGGATCCGGCGGCGGAGGTGGGGAGGAAGAGTAACAAAAAGATCGAATAATGGTGAGCTCCGATGACAGCGGGATCGAGTGATGGAGAGACCATGTGCCGAATAGGTTTCCAGCGGCAGACATCGAGCGACAGCGACCCCAGGGGCCGGGGGATCCAGTGTGACACGGAGATTGCGCAACGGGGGGGGGGGATCTGGTGAGAGAGATCGAGCGACACGGGAAGCCGGCGACGGTACGTCCAGTCGCGGGGAGATCCAGTGATCAAGAAGAATCCCAGACTCTGCGAGATCGGGGGAAGGGAGATCCAGTGACAAGAGTGCTCTGGTGGTTGTTGGGGGGCGGGGGGGAGCAATCCAGTGGCCAGAGATCGAGCGACATCCGGGGACGGGGGAGACCGAGCGGCGTGGCGATCCAGTGAGAGGGATCGAGTGACAGGGAAGATCCGGGAGCGGTGGAAACTCCGCGGCTGCGGCTGGTCGGCCCTGCTCCTGCTCCTGCTCCTGCTCCGCTCCCGGCGCCGGGAGTTTTTGCGGGACCGGGCCCGGGGATTCGGTCGGCCACCCGCCGGGGACTGCGGCAACTCGGAGCCAGGTGAGCCCGAGCAGGGCCTTGGTTGTGGGGGGGGTGGGGGGAGAGACAGGCTCGGGGGCTTAACCTCCTCCTGTCACCCAACCGCACCCCTCCACCTCAAACCCCCGTCCTCCTCTCTCCCCTCGGGAAGGGCCCGAGCCCCTGGCCTCACTCCAGCCCGCCCTCCCGCGCTGCGTTAGGCCTCAGGCCTGGGGCTGGAGTCCCAGCTTCGCCCGGGCAACAGGACAGGGAGAGGCCGGAGCTGCGGCCGCTGACCCCCCCCCCCC
>JAHRHZ010000002.1:19711209-19725301 GCA_024137785.1 Ginglymostoma cirratum
CGTCCCCTCCCTCCAACTCTCCCCGTCCCCTCCCTCCAACTCTCCCCCCTCCCCATCCTCTCCCCCCAACTCGCCCCGTCCCCTCCCTCCAACTCTCCCCCCTGCTCGTCCCCTCCCCTCCCCTCCCTCCAACTCTTCCCCTGCCCGTCCCCTCCCCTCCCTCCAACTCTTCCCCCCTGCTCCATCCACTTCCCCATCCCCCTCCCCCCAACTCGCCCCGTCCCTTCCCTCCAACTCCCCTCCCTCCGTCCCCTCCCTCCAACTCCCCCCGTCCCCATCCCCTCCCCAACTCCCCCCCTCCCCCCAACTCGCTCCGTCCCCTCCCTCCCCGTTCCCTCCCTCCAACTCCCCCCTTCCCCGTCCCCTCCCCCCAACTCGCCCCGTCCCCTCCCTCCAACCCCCCCCGTCCCCTCCCTCCAACTCCCCCCCCCCAGCACCTCCCTCCAACTCCTCCCCCCGTCCCCCACCTCCAAATTCCACGTACCCCACCTCCGAATTCTATGCCCCCCGCGTCCCCTACTTCTGAATTCCATGCGACCCTGTCCCCCACCTCTGAATTCCGTCCCCCGCCGTCCCCCACCTCTGAATTCCAACCCCCACCGTCCCCCACCTCTGAATTCCAACCTGGCAGCAAAACCCTAATTTCTAATCCTTCATTTTAAACCCACACCTCCAAATCTCTCACCCAAAACTCCACTTCCGACCCCTCCAAGCACAAAACTGAATACTCACTCTCCAATCATTCTCTAAACCTGACATCCAAGCCCCTTCCTCATCTCCAACTGTCCCTTACAAACCTTTCACCTAAACCCCTTCTCCAGTACTGTTTAAACCCAAAATCTAAATTTTATCTCATACCCTCTTCAAATTCAAAACCCAATTTCCAAACTGTGTACATAAAACCATAACCCGAATAGCCTAAAACCCTGAAAACCCGCAGAACTTTAACCACCAAACCCCAAACTAACCTAACTACCCAAAAGTTTCAGCCCAAGAACACTAACTACCCCCCACCGCCAAAAAACTTCATCCTAACCTAACCATTCAAAACCTTACCTTACACGGCCTAACCCAAAATTAAAACCCCAGCCCAGAACCCCAACTGCAAAACCTAACCAGACCAGTCTTAAATCTGAATTAAAAATAAACCAAAGGACTGCAGACACTGGAAATGAGAAACTAAAACAAAAGATGGTGGAAAAACTCAGCAGGTCTGGCAGCATGTGTGGAGAGAATGCATAGTTAACACTTTTAGTCCAGTTACTTGTCTTCAGAACTGATTGTAGCTAGGAAAAGGCTGGTATATATATGTTGGTATTTTCCAGCCCCCACGCTATTTTGAGCAAATATACCAACCTTAATTAGCTACAAACAGTTCTGAAGAAGGGTCACTGGACCCAAAATGTTAATCCTGCTTTCTCTCTGAAGTTGCTACCAGACCCAGCTGAGATTTTCCAGCAATTTGTTTTGGTCTGAAACATTAATCCGTCCAAAACCTAATGCAAATACAACCATTGAAAATCCTTGACCGTGCCCTCAAGGCCTGATCCAAAAATACTAACTCCTTGAAACCTTAACCCTAGCTCAAAATGCCTAGCACCAAAACCCTGAACTGACCATCCTAAAGGAATTCCCTCTCTACATCTCTCCACCTCCCTGTTGTGCAGTTCTCTGTTAAGGTACTTAGAAACAATAACTCCCTCAATGAGAAAGCTTTGGAGGTTATGAAATTACTTTGAGCCAATAGCATACAATAAGGGCAAAGAGTTAACAGATCTCTTGTCTTGGGACTGTATCACTGTCATTGGGTCAAATTGCTGGCTCCCTCGCTGCCCACACTGTTAGGCAAAAGACCAACAGGCTAGGAAGCTGCACAGATGGAATGGATTCAGTTTTCAAGAAACATCACACTGGATTTGAAACATTGACCCTGTTGCTGCCAGACCTGAGGTTCTCCAGCACTTTGGATTTATTTCAAATGGGATGAATCAGACTTGGATTGGACCTATGACAGTACAAAAAGAGGGGGTTAAAGGCCAATGGTGGTGGGGGAGTGGGGTGTGGTTTGGAAGGGGAATGCTGGGGAATGGGAGAATAGAAAGTGGTGAGTAGGAAGCAGACAGAACCTGGATTTTTCAAGCTTGGATGGAAAGTGATTTTCCAGTTGTGTGTGCTGATATGAAAAGCAGCTCAATTTCATGACCGGATTAGAGTCAAACAGCATGGAAACAGATCCTTTGGTCCAACCAGTCCATGTTGACCACAATCCCAAACTACACTAATTCCATCTGCCTGCACTTCGCCCTTATTCCTCCAAACATTTCTTATGTACTTATCCAAATGTCTTTTAAACATTGTAACTTTACCCTCATCCACCACTTTCACTGGAAGTTCATTCCACACATGAACAACTGCTTAAAAAGAAGCCCCTCATGTCTTTTTAAAACCTTTCTCCTCTCGCCTTAAAATATGTCCCCTAGTCTTGAAATCCCTCTCCTTGGGGAACCTGCCATTCACCTTATCTATACCCCTCATGATTTTACAAACGTCTGTAAAGTCAATCCTTAACCTCCTCCGCTCCAGTGAATAAAATCCCAGCCTATCCAGCCTCTCCCTATAACTCAAAACTTCCATTCCCGGCAGTATCCTAGTAAATCTCTTTGAACTCTCTCTAGGCTCCTTCTTATAACAGGGCAACCAGAACTGGACACAGTACTCGAGAAGAGGCCTCACTAACGTGTTATACAACCTCAACATGACATCCCAACTCCTGTACTCATAGGTCTAAGCAACAAAGGCAAGCATGCTAAACGTCTTCTTAATCACCTGTCTACACGTAACACAAATTTCAAAGAGCTATGTACCTGAATCCCTAGGTGTCTCTGTTCTACAACACTACCCGAGCCCCTACTTTTAACTGTAGAAGTCCTGCCTTGTTTGTTTTATCAAAACACAATACCTCACATGTATCCAAATTAAAGTCCATCCGTCACTCCTCAGTCCATTGACCCAATTGCTCAAGATTTCTTTATAATCTCAGATAACCTTCTTCACTGTCCATTACACCACCAATTTTGGTGTCATCCACAAGCTTACTAATTATCCTTTCTATATTTTCATTGTTGAATACTTCAATGCAGCTTAATTGGTTCATGCACAGAATCCAATAGCACAGGAGGAGGCCATTCAGCCTCTTCATTTTGACACGTGACGGTTCACTTGGATGGCCACTTTTGCATGCAGAGGTTAAGAGCTATGGATAATGATGCTAGAAGTTCCATTGTTCTTTCCATCACTTGGTAGACCAGCACTCGCTCTTACTGCCTTCATCCTTGGTGAAACAGGGAACATAGGAGCAGGAGTAGGCCATTCAGCCCTTCTAGCCTGTTCCACCATTCTAGATCATGGCTGATCATCTACCTCAACACAATATAGTATAGACCAGACCAGATTCCCTCCCAAAGTATATTATGGAGATAGCCTAGACCCTAACCTTTAAATTTTTTAAAAGGCAAGTATAAGGCGCTGTATTCCAGATATATTGTCTACCACTGAGCTTTAATCAAAACACACTTTTTTCTCACAACACAGTTAAAATATAACAAAAATAAGAATTGGCATGACTTTACTCTATTGAAATACTTAATGAGATAATGAATTATTTCATCACTAATCATAAACTGTTCAAATACAGACAGTATCCCATAAACACACCCTTGGCAAATGCCACTCAGCAACAGAGTTATCATTCTCACGTGGTGTCTCTCTCCAGTCCAGTAGAATGAAACACTGAATAAAACAATTTGCCCCTTTTGATTTTTTTAAGAGTCATACAACATGGAATCAGACTCTTCAGTCCGACCAGTCCATGCAGACCACGTTCTCAAACTAAACTAGTCCCACCTGCCCGCTCCTGGCCCATGCCCCTCCAAACCTTTCCTATTCATGTACTTATCCAGATGTCTTTTAAATGTTGTAATTGTAATCCCAGATCCAGTACTTCCTCAGGAAGTTCATTTCACACGCGAAACACCCTCTGTGTAAAAACATTTTCCCCTCATGCCTTTTTTAGATCTTTCCTCTCACCTTAAAAATGTGCAGCCTAGTTTTGAAATCCCCCATCCTAGGGAAAAGACAACTATCATTAACTCTATCTGTAGCCCTCAGTATTTTATATACTTCCAGCCTATCCAACTTTTCTTTATAACTCATACCTTCCATTCCAGCAACGTTCTGGTAAATCTCTTCTGAACCCTCACCAGCTTAATAGTATCTTTCCTATAACTGAGTGATCAGAACTGGACACAGTATTCTAGAAGAGACCTCACCAATGTCCTGTACAACTTGGACATGACTTCCTAACTCCTATACCCAAAGGGCTGAGCAATGAAGGCAAGAGTGCTAAATGCCTTTTTAACCACCCTGTCTATATGGGAAGCTTTAAGAACTAGGGGGAGGAAAAGCAAAGTCCCATGGATGCTGGAAATGTCAAATAAAAACTGAAAATGTGAGAGAAACTCAGCAGGTCTGGCAGCTTTTCTGGAGTGAGATAGAGTTAACACTTTGCCTCCAATATGATTCTTCCTCAGAATGAGGGGACTCTATTTTAAAATTCACTGTTGTCCTTTTAGGACGGAGATGGGAGAAAGTTTTTCTCTCGGAGCGTGGGACTTTGGAACTCTGCCTCAGAAGGCTACAGGAAGGATGTGATAGCGTTGATTGGCATACAATAGGAAGGATGCGATCACACTAGAGAGGGTGCAGATGTTGCCTGGCTGCAGTGATTCAGCAATGAAGAGAGACCAGATAAGTTGGAGTTGTTTGCCTTCGGGGAGAGAAGGCTGAGGAGGGATCTGATTAGAACATAGAGCAGTGTAGCACAGGAACAGGCCCTTAGGCCCACCACATTTGTGTTGACCATGATGCCATTCGAAACTAATCCTGTCTGCCTGCACATGGCCTGTATTCCTTTATTCTCTGCATGTTCATATATCTGTCTAAATGCCTGTTAAATGTTGCTATCTTTGCTTCTATGTTCCGGGCACCTACTTCCCTCTACGTCAAAAAAAACTTGCCTTGGATATCTCCTTTAAACTTTTCCCTCTCACCGCAAATCAATGTCCCATGGTATTTGACACTTCCACCTTGGGAAAAAGACTCTGACTACCCATCCTATCCATGACTGTCATAATTTTATATACTTCTGTCAGGTCACACCTCAGCCTCTGACTCTCCAGCGAAAACAATCCAAGTTTGTCTAACCTCTCCTTATAGCTAATACGCTCCAGGCAACATCCTGGTGAGCCTCTTTTGCACCCCTAAAACCTCCATATCCTTCCAATAGTGTAGCGACCAGAACTACACACAATACTCCAACTGTGGCTTAACTAAAGTTATATACAGCTGCAACATGGCTTATCACTTTTTATGCTCAGTGTTCTAACTGATGAAGGCAACCATGCTATACACCTTTTCTTACCACCTTATCCATTTGTGCTGCTATTTTCAGGGAGATATGGACTTGCATCCTAGTGTCCCTCTGTATATCGGTGCTCCTAACACTTCTGCCATTTCCTGTATACTTTTCTCTTGCATTTGATCTCCCAAACTGCATCACGTTACACTTAAGGGGAGGTGATGGGTTAGTGGTATTGCTGGACTCTTAATCCAGACACCCAGGTAACGTCCAGGGAAATGGGTTTGAATACATCCATGACATATGATGGAATTTGAATACAAGTTTTAAAAATAAATGTGTAATTAAGAGTCTAATGATGATCACAAATCCATTGTCGGTTATCCAAAAAAAAATCTGGTTCATTAATGTCTTTTGGGAGGGAAACTGCCATCCTTACAGGGTATGGCCTACACGTGAGTCCAGACCCACAGCAATGTGGTCGGCTGTTAACAGCTGTCTGGACAATGAAGGATAGGCAATAAATGCTGACCTAGCCAGTGACACTCACATCCTGTGAATGAATTTTAAAAAAGCACTTGTCTGGATTAAAATTTCATCTGCCTTTCCTCCATCCAAATTTCAAACTGAGGTGTACAAAGTTCTGAGTTCATAGTCCGGGAGAAATTTTCCCTCTTAGTTGAGGGGTCAGTAACCGGGGGCATAATCTTAAGATTAAAAGCAGGTGGTTTACAGGGGGTATGACGAAATTATTTCCTACCCAAAAGGTTGCGTTTATCTGGAGCTCACTGCTTAAGAGGCTGATAGAGGCAGAAAGCTTCAAGGCATTTAGGAATTATGTAGGTGAACAGTTAAAAGAGGTTACAGGTAAAGTGCTTGAAAATAGGATTAGATTACATTAGGTGGATGTTTAATGACTGGTATGGACCGTGTGGGATAAAAGGCCTCCTTTTGTACTGTAAATACACTGTGACTATAAGGTGGAAGCAGGATCATTTAATTTTTTTAAATGCAGGAAACCAGATTCTTATTAGGCAAGGGGATCAAAAAACTTTTGGATAGTTAGGAATGTGGAATTTAAAACACAAATCAGCCAAGATCTTACTGAATAGTTGAATAGTTGAGGCTGAACGACTTGAAGGGCCGATTGGCCTTCTGCTGCCACTGATTTTGTGCATCCTATTTTAGGCCTACACTCATTGGAGTTCAGAAAAAATGAGAAGTAACCTTATTGAAACATATAATATTCTGAGTGACCTTGAGAGGCAAGATGCTGAGATGTTTCTCTTTCTGGGGGAAACAGAAGTAGAAAGGGTCTCCAATTTAAGATGGAGTTAAGGAGATAGCCTAGTGGTATTATCGCTGGATTGTTAACCCAGAGACCCAGGTAATGTTCTGGGGACTCGGGTTTGAATCCCACCACGCTGGAATTTGAATTCAATAAAAACCTGGAATTAAAACCTGGTCTAAGGATGACCATGAATCCATTGTTGGGGGAAAACCCATCTGGTTTACTGATGTCCTTTACAGAAGGAGACTGGCATCCTTACTTGGCTACAATGACTGCAGACTCACAGCAATGTGGTTGACTCTCAACTGCCCTCTGCAACGAAATATGGTCAATAAATGCTGGCCTGGCCTGCAATGCCCACATCCTGCGAATGAAGTTTTAAAAAAGGAGTGCCGAAAATCTCTAGAATTCACTTCCCTAGTGAGCAGCAGAGGTTGGATCGGGACATACATTCAAGACTGAGTCAAAAAATTTTTTTTATTTAGTCATGGGATGTTGGCTTCGCTGCCTGGCCAGAAATTTATTGCCCGTCCCTAACTGCCCAACAAGATGGTGGTGAACTGCTACCTTGAACCGCTGCAGCCCACTTGCTGTAGGTTGATCCACATTGCATTAGGGAACAAATGCCAGGATTTTGGCCCAGTGAAGGGACAGCGATATATTTCTAAGTGAGGATGGTGAGTGGCTTTGAGGGGACCTTGCAGGTGGTGGCTTGATCTGTATGAGGGAGTTGACAGTTATCATGGGCAGATGGGAATAGCAGTAAAAGTTTACAGTCGTAATCTGGCAGAGAAGAGGAGCCGAATTTCCAGGTGAAAGGAAGGATTCCCCCTGCATCCTGCCTGTATGTGTTAGCAACACTGGGTATACCCTGGGTCCACCTGAAGATATCGTCTGATGCACCCTTCCCTGTTATTTCTCCTCCCTGCCCCCGTTAGCAATTGGAGGACGTTGTCTGAAGTACCTTTCCCTGTTATTTCTTTCTCCTTCTCCCTACTCAGATCCCTCTGCCCAGCTATGGCGTCTGACGACGTGGTGAGGTTTCAGTTCCCGAGCCACGAGGTGACCATCCTGAAGAAGATGAACCAGCTGCGGCTGGAGGAGCGCTTCTGCGACGTGACCATTGTGGCGGACCAGCTGCGGTTCCCGGGCCACCGGGTGGTGCTGGCCGCGTGCTCACCGTTCCTGCGCGACCAGTTCCACATGAACCCGTCGCAAGAGGTGCAGGTCTTCCCCATGACCGGCGCCCAGATCGTGCTGCGCCTGCTGCTCTCGTGCTACACCGGCCGCCTCGAGTTCCCCTTCAATGACATCCTCGACTACCTGACGGCTGCGAGCTGCCTGCAGATGGAGCACGTGGTCGAGAAATGCCGCCAATCACTGTCGCCGCGCATTGGGCCCCGCGTGACCCCGTCCGAGGGCGTTGAGGAGGGGCCTGGCACACCGCAGATCGCCAGCTCGTCGGAGCGGGTGCCGGACGCCGACAGGACAGCCGCCTGGGAGGCTGCGGCGGCGCCAGAGGAGAAAGTGCCAAGGCGGACGCCGGCTGACGATGTGGTGAAGCTGGAGTCGGAGCAGCGCTCGGATTTCGGCGGCACCGAGGACATCTGCATCCACAAGGTGGAGTCGCTGGCCGACTGCATGGAGGGCTGCCCGGAGCCGGAGGGCAAAGCGCGGGGCCCCGAGGCCGCCAACGGCCTGGAGCCTGATCCGGGCATCCACTCGACGGCAGGCGGCTACCCGGACGCCGGCGGCCCCCCCTACGACATGTCGGAGGTGATGATCTCGGACGAGTTCCAGGAGGAGGACTATGAGAGCTCGGCCAGCGAGGAGTGCCGTAGCAGCGGCTTCGCCGGCAACTATTACCGGCCGGGAGAGGAGCACCCGCCACTGGCGCCGCAGCAACAGCCGCCGCCGCCACCTCCCGCCGCCGCGCTGGCAGGACTGGGTGCCAAGGAAGGGGAGTCAGCGCGCAGTCCCGGCCTGTGCTCGGAGTGTGGCGCGCCATTCGAGCACCGCGAGCACCTGGCCGCCCACATGGTGGTCCACAAGCTCTACATGTGCCTGCTGTGCGGCAAGGTGTTCAAGAAGAACGCGCGGCTGGCGCAGCACATCAACGTGCACACCGGCTTCAAGCCGTACTGCTGCGCCATCTGCGGCCGCACCTTCACGCAGAAGCGCTCGCTCAAGGACCACATGAACGTGCACAACGGAGACTCGCCGCACTGCTGCAACTACTGCGACATGCGCTTCACCCACTACAGCACCCTGCGGGTCCACCTCCGGGACCAGCACGGCAAGACCACCACACGCAACATGGAGAACAAGCCCGCCGAAATCAGCCTGGTGGTGCCTTAGCAATTGGTTTTACCCACCCAAACCCCCACCAACCCAATTCCCCCCATCCTCCCCTCCACCACACTCTTCACCCTATCATCTCAGAATCTCCATCCTTCCCCACCCTATATCCCATCCAGCTTCCCTCCCTATCCCACCCGAATGGCCTCCTGTCAAAAAAGAAGCACCCCATTTTTTTTCAGACAACTTCACAGTGCAGCCAACCCGATTAACGGCACACAGTTTTGTCCCGGTTGACCTATTCCAATCAATGGACTCTCCAACAAACTGTCCACCTTCTGCTCTTGTCCGTCTCAGTTTTTTTAACCAACTGGCCTATCCTCACCATTGCCCGGTTTGTTTTATTTTGTATGTCTCCGTGACAGGAAACACCTCTTTTGTGTAATCTATATTTTTATTGCAAAAAATAATAATTTGTGATTTTGAAAAAAGAAGCAAAAATCATTTCTTTTTAAAACCTCCTGTTGCGCGAGTTGTTAATTTATCAGGTGCTGGGAACGTAGGGCATTGTTCCTCAGAGTGGGATTTATTTCACTGAGGGCTTTTATGGTGGTCTTTTCAGTTATCAGGGCAGGTAGTTACCACGCAATCTAACACTCCATCATAAGCACAATTTCCAAATCGTGCAGCCTGTACATGAAGTTGTAGGGGTTCCTGCTGTCACTGTCATAGCTTTTGCGATCAGATTTTGTTCACAACATTGCAATCAATATTGAAGAGCCACTGACTGCTGTTTGAGTTTTTGAGGGGGTAGGGGCTACAGCAGATTCAAGGTCACCACTCCCCTGGACTTCATGGAACAGATGGAGGCCATTCAGCCCCTGGAGCCTGCCTTGCTATTCCATACAATGCTTACAGTGCAGATAGGGTCATTCAGCCCATGGAGTCTACACTGCCCCTCTGAAGATCATCCCACCCAGAAATGCCCCTACCCCAACCTCAGAACAACACATGGGTTTTTACCTCATGGCTAATCCACCTAACCAGCACATTGTTGCTGTGGGAGGAAACCCATGCAAAGACTGGGGACAATATGCAAACTCCACACAGTCACCCAATGCTGGGATTGAACCGTGTCCCTGGAACTGTGAGATAGCATTGCTAAATATTGTGACAATCTCATGATACCATGACAATCTCATTTGATAAGATTGTGATTGATCCTACGCCTAACTCCAAACATGTGCCTTTGCCCTTTATCCTTTGATACCTAACTAAAACATATCGCTCTCAGATTTAAGATGAGCAATTAATCGAGCATCAATTGCCATTTACGGATGAGGATACCTACTGCGACCTATGTACCTAGATGCGTTTCCTAATTTTGCTTGTGAAAGGTTTAACTCTTAATTTTTAAACAGTGGCCCTTCATTTTTGACTCCCCACCCAGCAGAAATAGTTTTTTTTCTCTTATCTACCTGACCTGTCGCCCTTAACATTGTGAAAACTTCAATCAACTCAGCTGTATCCCTCTGAATTCCAGGGAAAACATCTCTAGTTGTTGTAAAATCTAATGGGATTCAACTTTCAGAGTCCAGCTATCATTCTAGTGAAACTACCCTGCACTCCCATTGTAAACCTCCAAAAGTGTGATATCCTGAACTCCTCACTGTTACTCTTGGTGTGCTCTAACCTGGGTCTTATATAGCTGAAGTAAGACTTCCAACTTTTTGTATTCCTGTCCTCCAGATATAAACGGCCTGCCGTCTGTTAGCTTTTGGTTTGATTGTTTTCTGTAGCTGTTCATGACATTCTGATGAGCTTTGGACCTAGGGTTGCAAGTCTCTTCAGATCCACACTGTTTCCAGCTTTTCACCATCATAGGGAATAAACCAGCAGTTCCCACATCCAATAAGGAATTAAAAAAAGACAAATTCAGATGCTATAGGTGGGTATCTAACCAAGGCTGAAGTATCATTTCTTCCCCTCTCATGCCATCCATTAGCTTTTGATTTGTTCTGATCATTTTTAGTATCCATCTGCTGGATTTAAATGATCCATCTATTGAATTTCGAAATCCTTTGAGACTATGTATAATCTCTCAGAACCTGTTGTCTTTAAACTGGAGTTTTCCGAATACCGGACTTTTTAGAATGTGTCATGCATCTTTTTTTTTTACAAAAAGCATTTGTTCAATTAAAATTAATTAATGCAACAATTTGGCTAGAAACTGCAGCATGTAGGATATGCAGAAGAGATGTATAGATTGGTATCTTGAATGAGCAGGTTATGAGAAAAGGTTGAACAGGGCTTGTTTCTATTTGAGTTTAGAAGAGTGAGGGGTCACTTGATTGAAGTATATAAGATTCTGAACAGTTTTAACAAGGTGGACATAAAAAAAGGTTTCTTCTTGTGGGTGAGTCCAGAACCAGTGGGCACTGTTCAAAAATTAGGTTTGCCCATCAAGGCAGAGATGAGGAGAAACCCTTTCTCTCAGAGGGTTGTGCGACTTTGGAATTCTCTGCCTCAGGAAGGTGTCATTGTTTTAAAAATATTCAGAGGTGGTTAGATTCTTGTTAGGCAAAGCAAGAGTTGTTGGGGTAGATGTGGAATTAGAAACAAACAGATCTGCCAAGATCTTATCAAATTACAGAGCAGGCTTGAAGGGCTGAATGGACTACTTTTGTATTCATTCCTGGGCTGCAAGTAACACTTGACCCCACGAGGTTGACCACTGGTCAAAGTACCTGACCGGAAATACAGTCAGTCCAATCCTGAAGCTGACCAGTTTTGAGGGAGTGTTGAGAGTACGTTGATGTAGCTTTCTTTGGACTGAAGTGGGTGGCTTCCCACTTTGCCTTGAATTCTTGAATTCTACTGGCCACAGATGTCCCTGCTCACTTGGTCTGCTTGTGTCCCTTTGGGAATTTCTGACCACATGTGCACTGCTCAGTCGTTCCCAAATTACTGTAACCCACTAATAACCAGGATGTGTAGCAACATGAAGACTATATCCAGCTCTGGGCCATCACCCTTTTGGAAAAGTTGTGAAGGTATCAGAGAGGATGCGCAAGACATTCATAAAAATAGTGTCAGAGATGAGGACTTCTGTTCTGTTGAAAGGTTGGGTTTTTTTTTTAGAGGAAAGAAGATTGAGGGGAAATTTGACAGAGGTGTTCAAAATCGTGAAGGGTCTGGACAAAGTATTTGGAAAAACTATGGAAAAACTATTGATGGAAGGATGTACATCCAGACGGCACAGATTTAAGGTAATTAGCAAAAGAACCACAGTGACATGAGAAACAACTTTTTCATGCACAGCAAATTATTAGGATCTAGAATGCAAGAAGAGGGTGGTGGAGGCATATTCAGTAATGGCTTTTAAAATAATTATTTAAATATTTGAATTGGGGGGGAAAACAAAATGTAGGGTCAGGAAGAAGAATGGAAGAGAGGGGCTTGGTGGTTTTCTCTTGCAGGGAGCCAGCACAGCCACAACGGGATGAATGTGCTGTAACCCTTCCATGATACAACACTCTATTCTTTTTCCCACCCATTATTAAATATGGTGATATGGTTTGGGTCCCAACACAAAACACTAGGGACACTAATTGCCACATTTTGTCAATTGCTTATTCTCAGTGTATCCTGTAATTTTCCCAAATGATCCCAGAGTGATATGTTGGTGAATGCACTCTGGAAGTCATCCATAACATTCATGGGCATTCCCTTATCTACCCTATTACTGATCTGATTCCTAGGTTGGTGGGACTGTTATATGAGTGGTGATTAGGGACCCTGAGTTTATATTTAGAAGAATGAGAGTTGATCACATTGATGCATGTAAAAGAGACAACAAGGATATCTCCCTTGGTTGGGAAGTCAGGAACCATTGGAGGACAGTCTTAGAAGAGATGGACTGTTAAACAGGTTGAGACTCATTAGAATGTAGAAGAATGGGAGAGGATTTCATTGAAACATATAGGATTCTTAAGGGTTTGAGAGGCTAAATACTGATGGGATGTTTCTTCTCATGGGAGAGTCTACGACAAGAAGGTATAGTCTCAGAATAAAGGGGTAAAAATTTAAGACTGAAATAAGAAGAGTTTTTTTTTCTGTCAGAGTGTTGTGAGTCTTTGGAACTCTTTGCCACAGTGAACTGTGGGAGCAGAGTCCTTGTGTATATATAAGGCTTAGATATATAAATTCTTGATCAGTAGGGGAAGCAAGGAAAGTGCCAGGAAAAGCCTGGAAAGTGGACATGAGGAATATTGGATCAGCCATTATCCTATTGAATAGAGGAGCAGAATCAAGGGGCAAAAAAGTCTACTCCTATTCTTGTTTTATGGTCTAATATGACTTGAGTTGAAGAAGAATTTCTTCACTCAGGGTGGTGAATTTTCCATTCCACAGGACTCTGAATGTTTAGTCATTGAGTATTTTAAAGACTGAATGGACAGATTGCAAAAGATATCAAGGATTATGGGGATAGTGCAGAAAATGCATTGACGTTGAAGATCAGCCCTGATCTGGTTGAACAGAGGATCAGGCTGAAGGATTGTAATTGCCTATTCGTTATCCTATGTTTCTATTTTCCTATCAACTCTTAAATTCTACTTGATTAGAAGGACATGTCCACTGTTAAAAATACTGACTCTCTCAATCCACCTCTTATCAAGTAAGCATTCAAGCACTTTATACTTGTAATGAGTAGGAGAGACTTTTAGAGCAGAAAATATTGTAATTTTCAGATTGCAATGAAAGGAGAAGTGGTAATAACTAGAGAGGTTGTAATGGAGAGAATGTACTGGAGGGAGAGGTTGTAATGACGAATTGTAATACAAAGCGTTGTGTCAAGAAGGTTGTGTTGCAAAGCTGATGTCATTTATGATGGTTATGATACTGATTTGGTAATCGAGATCGAATTGTGACTTGAGGTTTCAAGTACATTTCATCAGGACAATTGGAGATATACAAGGTGTAGAGCTGGATGAACACAGCAGGCCAAGCAGCATCAGAGAAGCAGGAAGGCTGACGTTTCGGGCCTAGACCCTTCTTCAGAAATGGCATTTCTGAAGAAGGGTCTA
>JAHRHZ010000002.1:19725701-19820428 GCA_024137785.1 Ginglymostoma cirratum
CCCATTTCTGAAGAAGGGTCTAGGCCCGAAACGTCAGCCTTCCTGCTCCTCTGATGCTGCTTGGCCTGCTGTGTTCATCCAGCTCTACACCTTGTATATCTCAGATTCTCCAGCATCTGCAGTTCCTACTATCTCTGAAACAATTTTAATCCCACTGCGAAGCCTCTTCTAAGGATGCCTACCCTGAAGAAGTTACCCTCCTCCTGCCAGAAAAACCTCAGTGGATCTCTCTCCCACTGCAACTCTTTCGTAATCTCTTCATCCTTGAAACTGCTCGACCATGTCCTGAAGCAAACCAGGTACTACAGCCACATCACCTTTCTTAGTACGTGCCTACGGAACCAGATCATCCCCAATGGACTACAGTCCACATTTAGGCCTTCCCAATTTGGCCCCAACCATGACAATGACTACATTCAGAACCCCATTTCTTGGCCTGCTGTGTTCATCCAGCTGTACACCTTGTATATCTCAGATTCTCCAGCATCTGCAGTTCCTACTATCTCAGGACAATTGGAGAGGTTAGTTGAATAAATAGCAAATATAAAGCTGGTGTCGGCTTGATGGTTAAGCTACCTTGTTTAAAAATGCTATCCATTTGTCAATGTCCCAAAGGAAAAGGAATCTCATCTTGTTCCAGGGTGACCTACTCATGACACCAGATGCACGTGGGTTCTCACTTAAATGGTTGCAAAAAGCCACTCAGTTTGTTTCTTTCTCGGGGTGTCCATGAATGCCAGCATTATCAGCAATTCCCAAATCCTTTTGATTGATTCATTTATTGTCACGTGTACCTAAGTACAGTGAAAAGCATTTTTATGAGCTGTACAGGCAGATCATTGTAAGCAAGGACATATAGATCATTGGGTGAAAAAAAACTTAAGAGGCATACAGGTTACAATGCACAGGCCACTAGGCAGGATCAACATTCGTAAGATCAGCATTATTTGAAGTTACAGGGTCCATTCATTAGTCTAATAACAGTCAGGAAGAAACTTCCTGAAACTGCTGGTGTATGTCCAAGTTTCTGTATCTTTTGCCTCACAGAAGAAGTTGGAGAGCATTTTCAGGGTGCAATCGGTCTTTGATGATGTTAGCAGCTTCCCTGCAGCAACAAGCCATGTAAATGGAGCTCAGGGATGGAAAGGTGATTTCTGTGATGGTCTGGGCTGTGCACACAACCTTCTGTAGTTTCTTATGGTCCTGGGTAGAGCAGTTGCCATTCCAGGCTGTTATGCACCTGGACAGTATGCTTTCATCTGTAAAAGTTTGTGAGGGTCCTTATAGACATGCCAAATTTCCTAAGGCAACTGAGGAAGGAGACGTTGTTTTGCCTTCTTCACGGTTGCATCTATGTGGGAAGTCCAGGACAGATTGTCAGTTATTGTCATTCCTGGGAACTTGATGCTCTTCTACCCTCTCAACCTCAGCTCCGTTGATTTAGATGGAGGTGTGCTCTCCTCCTTTCTTTCTGAAGTCAATGATCAGTTCCTTGGTTTTGCCGAAGTTGAGAGAAAGGTTGTTCTCATTGCACTACATCACCAAGCCCAAGTGAACATCAAGAAAGAAAGAATTGGCATCCATTGCCTGCCTTATGAAATCCGTGGTTGGGAAATGGCACACTTTCCCGTAACTCCAATAATTTTTGCTTTGTGTACACTGGGTAAATCAGGACAAAACAGTGATCCATACACTCGGGGACGTTTACCTCGTGAATCAATGAATGTCAAACAGTGAATGTTCACTAACACTGATGATTTGATGGGAAATCGGCAGGGTGGATATTGTGGAGGAAGATAAAGAATGGACTTTAGCTCAGAAATATATCCTCAAAAAATAAGGACTTGGCATCTCCAATTTTGTTTCAATTCCTTGTTTACACTGCAGTTAATGAACAGCCTAGAACTTGAATAGCTGCTCACTGGCACCCAATCTTGGAAACGAGATTCAGTGTCAGGTAGACTCACAGAAGCTAGAGAGCATTTTCATCTTCCTCAGGATTCAGGAATGAAACTGTATGGGTTCCTCATCTTCTGCCTTGCTTTTCTGGCAGGTGTTCAAGGTAAGTGAGGGGCTACCATATAGCCTGGCTGCAGTTAGCAACTCGAGGGTTCCACCTTTCCTGTTTCACAGTGCATTGATATTATAGGGAGGTGACATTTATGTTTGGAATCGACCTGCTGGGTCTATTTCAATTCTAAGCTATCACTGCTTCATCAAAAAGAGAGGCTTGGATTTATTCAGCTCCTTCTGTGACCTCAGGAGACCTTCACAGTTACTTCAGATGTCAGGTCATCAATATGTGCACAGCAAGCTCCCATAAACAGAATTGAGGTGAATGACCACATCACCTGTCTTAATGATTAAAGAGAATAAATAAAACAAAAGTGTTGGAGAAAGTCAACAGGTCTGGCCATATCTGTGGAGAGAGAGACAGAGTTTACTCTATGAGTCTAATATGGCAGAAAAAAGTCATACTGGACTCCAAATATTAACTCTTTGTATCTCAGCGCAGATGCTGCTAGACCTGCTGAATTTCTCCAGCACTTTCCAATTTTATTTCAGACTTCCAGTATCCACAGTATTTTGCAGTTATTTGGTTAAGCGAAGTGTTAGAAGATTGGGGGAGACCACTACTGGTTTTCATCAAAATAGATCCATGGGACCTTTCAGGTCCATCTGAGGGGGTACCTGGTGCCTTGGATTAACATGTAATAGCTCCTCTGACAGTGTAGCACTCTTAGCACTGCATTGGAGTGTCAGCCTTGATTATGCATTCATGTTTCTGAAGGGGGACTAGCAATCCCAGCCTTTTGATCTCTACAAGATCATGATGTAGGAGTAGAGGATGGCCATTCAGCTTATCAAGCCTGTTTCACTGTTCAATAAGATCATAGCTGATCTGATAATCCTCAACTCTACTTTCTTATCTTTTCCTCATAACTCTTATTTCCCTCACTGATTAAAAATGTCTATCTCAGCCTTGAATGTATTCAACAAGCCAATCTCTACAGTCCTCCAAGGTAAATAATTCCACAGATTCATTATCCTCAGAGAAGAAATTTTTGAAGTGAGAGTGCTACCCAATGAATTACACTGGATCCTCTAAGGAGCAAGCTGAGTAAAGTCTGTTTAGCAAGACATTCCTTTAACCAGAGCCTGAGACTTTTAAAAGCAAGTATTTCAGACCTACATTGAATTCACAGGATGAGAGAGAGGAATGTCTTCTCTTCCACTTCTCTTTAACCCTGCCCCCCACCTTGCCCTTTCTATACCACTCTCTTTCCTTCATTCACTGTCTTCCCTTCTCTCTTCTCCATTGCTCGCTTCTCCTTGTCTCTCCCTTGTGCTTTCACCCTCCCTCTCACCCCATCCCACTCCCTTTTCCTTCCTTCTCTTCCTCTCTCCTCCTTTATCTTTGTCCCCTCCCTCCTCCTTCCCCACTTTTATTTTTCCCTGTTCCTCACCTGTCCCTTTAGCACTTCTTCCCTTTCACTCTCTGCCCTTCGTTTCTCTCTCTCCCACTCTTCCTCAGTCTCCCCTCCCTCCCTTCCTCCTCATACTGTTACACTTGGGCTATGTAATATGTTGTGTTAATAAGGGAAAGAATGCTGTGGAAACTTCATTCCATTGTCTTTTGCCAGGAGATCATGAGGACTAAATGCTGTCACTAAAAAGCCAGCTGAAGAAAGTCAGAACTCATCACACTAGTGAGCAAGGCGTTCCGGAGGCTAATAAAAAGAACATAAGAAGTAGGAGGAATGGCCATTCTGTCCCTTGAACCTTTCCCACCATTTAATGAGATTCTAGTTGATCTGAGTGATGTCTTAACTCCACTTTCCTGCCTTTCCCCCATAAGGCATAACGCCTCACTCATCAAAAATCCCATCCAACTCATCGCAGAATTCACTGATCCAGCCTCCATTGCTCATTGCAGGAAAAGAATTCCAACTCTGACGACCCTTTGAGAGAATCTCTTCAACCCCTTATCTCTGTCCTATTTTGAAACCGTGCCTCCTTCATTCTAGATTTCCTCATGAGAGAAAAACTCCCCCTCAAAATCCACTCTGTCAAGTCTCCTCAGAATCTTATACGTTTCGGTAAGATTTCTTCTCATTCTGCCAAACTGCAATGGTTATAGGCCCAACCTGTTCAGCCTTTCTTCATCAAACAGCCCCTCCATTCCAGGAACCTGTTGAGTGACCCTTCTCTGAACTGTGTCCAATACCAGTAATGTCTCTCTTTCATGTAAGGAGACCAAAAAGTACACAGTATTTTAGGTGTTGTTTCATCATTTCTTTATATTGTGGTTGTAAGACCTTTTATTTGTATACTCCACTCCCCTTGCCTATAATAGCTAATATTCCAACATAATACACTTCCCAAATTAGTTGCTCACCACTGTCTAAGGTAAGGAAGAGTCATTCAACATCCAGTCTATTGCTTCTCCTGTGTAGCTTAAACCCCCATTAAATCTTCCCAATTTGTATGGCAGGAATAACAACTGAAATACAATTTTGGTGAGTATTTTAGCAATGGACTTAAAGGGTGTTTTTTGTTTCCTAATGAACTGTTCAGAGATGTTATTATACACTGTTGTGTAGGTAGGGTTTGAACCCAGCACCTTCTAGTTCAGAGGCAGCAACACTACCATGAAAGCTCTGGGCTAATGGGTGATGTTATCAGTAAGTCAGAACAATTGGGTACATGCACCTAATTTAACCCTAAATCGAGGCCCCATATGTCCTCTCAGAAATGTGATGATTCTATTTGAAGAAAACCGGGGTATGGTGGCATAGGTGTCATACAACTTGTTGAGTTTTTTTTTGTTCCTTTGTTTTCATCTTGTTCCTTTACACGGGCTTAGAGAATTGCTTAAAAGGCCCCGTTTGTGGCCAATCTGCAATGCCATTGAACTAAGTAGCGCTGCCCGGCCATTTCAGAGGCATAGAAGAGTTAACCACATTAATGTGGATCTGAAGTCAATGTCAGCCAGATCAGGTAAAGATGGGACATTTTCCTCCCTAAAGGATGTTAGAAAATATGGGCTTTTACGATGTTTGATTTTTTTTTTTGTTCTTTATGTCTGTACAAATTTGAGGGGCTGAAACACCACTTCTATACTGTGTGACTCTTGAATTCCAAAGACACTATTACTACTCTCTGAGTAGCTGCAATTTTCTTCCCATTGAATTGTCTTGTTGAAAAAGAGACAGTTACAACCCACCAGCTTGCAAAAACAGTTCATAATTTAGCAATGGAAAAACAGCATTGTACTCCAAAGCAGCTCTCATTATAGTCATAAGCTCTGACACTGACACTGTACATGCAGGAATGGGGTCATTGACAGCATGCACTCTATGGCCATTAAAAACAGAAAATACTGGAGAAACGCAGCAGAACTAACACGTTCTGGCTCCCAAAGAGGTACCCAGCTAGTCTCATTCTCCGTCCCTATCTCCATAACTCTCTAAATCCATCACTTCCAAATACCTATTTATTTTTTCTGTATTGAAATCTCCTGCGGAATCCACCTTCACCACTCTCCATGCAGCACATTCCAAATCCCAACAACTCTCTGAGTAAAGAAGTTGTTCCTCATCTCATTCTGAGCTCTCTTGCTGATAATCTTGAAATTGTGACCCCCTAGTTATAAACCCAAGGATCCTTATGCCTTCTTAACTGTTTCAACTTGCCTGGCCACCTTCAGAGATTCATGCACATGAACTCTTGAGGTCCCACCACTCCTGTAGTACCCTCAAAGTTGTACCATCAAGCCTGCAATGTCTCTTCATGTTGTTTCTACCAAAATGCATTACTTCACATTTCTCTGCATTGAAATTCAACTGACAGATGTCTGCCCATTTGGCCAACTTGACAATTTCCCTCAAAGTCACTCAGCATCATGCTTACAATTCACTATTCTCCCTAGCTTAGTATCAGCTGTAAACTTTAGAATTTTGTCTCAACACCCATCTCTTAAATCATTTATGTAAATCAGAAAGGGTCAAGGGTCACAACAACAATCCCTGGAGAACATCATTTTCAATTCAACTCCAATCTGAGGAATACCTACCCTACTACCAATCTTTTACCAACTTCTAACCCACCAGTCCCAAACATTTCTAATTTGCTAACCAACCTGCCAAGTGACACCATATCAAATACTATCTGAAATTCCAAATATATACAACGTCCAAAGTACTACCCTCATCCACTGTCTATGTCAACTCATCCGAGAACTCGATTAAATTTGTCAAACCTGATTTGCCCTTGAAAAGGCATGTTGACTGTTAAGTATTAACTTGTTTCTCTCTAAGTGTATATTTACCTTGTCCCATATTAAGCACTCCATGATCTTTCCCATTACTGATGTCAAACTGACAAGTCTGTAGTTTCCTGGATTATATTTTTCCTCTTTCTTAAACAGCAGTGTCATATTGGCAATCCTCCAGCCACCTGGGACCAACCCTGTGCTCAGAGAGGCCTGAAAATTTTCTGCCAATGGCTTCACGACTTGCTGTCTTACCGTTTGCTGCTTGTTAGCCCAAACATGGATACTGTCCAGGTCTTAGAGATAGTAGGAACTGCAGATGCTGCAGAATCTGAGATAACACTGTGTAGAGCTTCATAAAGGGTCTAGGCCCGAAACGTTAGCTTTCCTGCTCCTGATGATGCTGCATGGCCTGCTGTGTTCATCCAGCTCTACACTATGTTATCACTGTCCAGGTCTTGTTGCATTTGGACACGGATAGGTTCAGTGTCTTGGGAATCACGAAAGATGCTAAACATTGTGTAATCATCACATTTGGAGAGAGAAGTAGTACAGAAAAGATATGCTAATATCGTTCTAGAAATGAGAAACTTAATTTACCCAGAGAAATTACAGGATTTAGACTTGACCTCCTTAGACAATGTTGAGTATAGATCTGATCAAGGTGTTTCAAATCCTGAAGAGTCTGGACGGCATTAGTCACGAGAAGCCCTTCCCATTGGTGAATGGATTGAATTGCATTCACAAATCTCATTGCAGGAGATGACGATCAGGAAGAGAATATAACCTGTGATCCCAACATCCACATTATTGGGGGCAAGCTGACGAAATCGAATGGTAATGCATTGGACAGTGTTCTGAAGTTCCAGTGTCCAGAATCAACCTACCCATTCCCAGTGTCACACACAAAGTGCATGAGGAGCGGGCATTGGTTCAGGCCCTATCATAGACGCCACAAACCCGCATGCAAAGGTGAGACAGCTTCCTTTTTCCCTTCCTCTTCTCTCTCTCCTTCCTCTTTCTATTTTACTCTTTCACGACCTGAGGGCATTAATTGATGCCCACCCCTTTTCTAATTGGCCTTGAAAAGGTCAAAATCAAGTTCCATTTCTGAGACTAACTTTGCCATTCCAGATTTACCTGTCGACAGAATTGAAATTGTGGTGGATTCTGAAGTCATATGTCACTATCGCTTGTCCTGCGAGAAATGAAGGCAAAGATTGCACCTCCCTGGAAACCTCCCGAAGAGGAAGTAGGGCTGACTGAGTTGCTTTTGTGGAAAACCAGGATAATCACGTCAGGCTGAATGGCCTCCTTCTTTTCTATGACTCCCTGAACTCCTTCGCTCACTTGCCGATCCTCAAGTCTTCTAAAACCCCTTGGCATCGCTATTCTCCTCAATCCCTGAAGTCAACACCACACCATTCGGTCCTTATAATCTCTTTCTATCTCTCTAGAGTTTCGATGTCCAATGCCTGTACTGGAAGGTGGAATGTTCAGACCCCTGAATATTTCCTATGCAATCGGAGAAACTGTTACATTCGAGTGCTATGATGGGTATATGCTTCAAGGCTCGGTTAGCAGGACCTGCATGAAGAATGGGCGGTGGAATGGAACAATGACCAGCTGTAATTCCGGATGTGAGTCCCCACCTTAGGCTATTGCTCGATGTGTTTGCTTTGCTGTTTTCAGAAGCGAGCGCCAAACACTTAGTCTACCCTTTTGTGTGAAATATTTCCTACTTTCACCGCCGGACGGTCAAATTCTCGTTTTTAGTTTCTATCCTGCCAAACTGGATACCTCAACAAGCAGAAATAGTTTATTCCACTCCCAGGATTTCCATCCCCCATCCTGCTCCTCCTCAATCTCCATGTCCCCCAGCCTATCCACTTCACACTCGACCCCTCCCACACACCCTGTTCCGCCCCGCTCCTGTACTCAGAGTTCACTCTCTCTTCTCATTTCTCCTGCCAGCAGTCTTTCTATGCATATTCATCCTAATCTCACAGTCCCCAACCCTGCCAAATCACTCTCCCTGCCCTCAGTCCTCAAATCTTCCTTCTCCCCAGCCCTCAATCTCTCCAACCCCACTCTCCCCAGCCCTCAATCCCCCCCAATTTAGCTTTCCCCAGTCCTCCCAATGTCATTCCCTCTGCCCTCAATCATCGTCCCTCTGCCCTCAATCATCGTCCTAGCCTCACTCTCCTCAACCTCAATAGTCCCAACGTCTCCCCTCCTTCTCTCGTCCGCCTTCACTTTTCTCCATACTCACTCTCTCTCACACCCCTTCCTCCCCCTCTCGCATCTCTTCCACCATTCCATCTCCCTGAATTCCCTGTTGTATCTCCCTCATTGCATCTCCCTTAACATCTGGAAATCTTTGACCTAATCGCCCCTTAACATTGTAAACTCCAGGAAATACAACATTGGTTTGCATTATGTCTCCTTATAACATAACTCCAGGTATAATCCTAGTGAGATCTGATCCATTAACTCCAAGGCTAGTATATCCTGCCTAAGATGTAGTGCCCAGAACTGATCACAGTGTTCTAGGAACAAGGTCAAGGGGCTGAATGGCCTCTTGGTACTTCTCAATGAATGTTGCTTTCAACATTATCCTCCGATCCTTCAAACAATTGTGGACTTAGATTGAACGAGCCTTCGCAGAAGCACTTGAGTAAACCAGGAATTCCAGTGCCATTTTCTTTCGCAGAGTGAGTTAGGAGTTAACATATGTGAATTCTGCTGTTTTAGAAATTGGCGAATGGGAAGTGTGCAAGCGGTGAGGGTGACTGGGTGGGAGGGTGAAGCTTTTTCCTTTGCCCGTTTGCTGCCGCGGGTTTGAAACAGCTAATAGCTAGCTACTGCTGCCGAGTTGCATCTCGCCTTTAATGATGTCTCCAAACTCTCAAAGCACAATACTGCCCTCATCCCGGGATCCCGGCTGGAGGCAGGAAATCCGGATCAATTTACATGATCGGCAGCAAGGTGGAGTACGCTTGCAACGACGGCCTGGTGTTGGTAGGATCGAACATAAGGCAATGCCTAGAGTCGAGAGAGTGGAGCGGCAGAGAACCCAGCTGCCAGCGTAAGTCTTCCTCAGCATCTGTTCTTTAGGTTCATTCAAATGGGATTGTTAACATCCACCTCAATCATTAGAGCAGGCAGGCAGAAGCGTCAGCTCACTGCCTCTTTCTACTACCGGTCGGTGCAAATGGAATTACACTTTGCATGGGGCCCCAAAGCATTTACATGCACCGGAATTGGCCATTTGACCCATTTGTTCTGTGCCAGGTTTAGCGAAGAATGAGGTGGCGATTTGATTTGATTTAGTGTTGTCACGTGTACTTCAGAACAATAAAAAGTTTTGTTTTGCGAGCAGTACAGGCAGATCAGAACATACAGGATACACAGATCATAAGATGGTCAGAGACAGCCAGGCATATAAGGTTACGACTGTACAGGAGGTGCACAAAAGCAAGATGACCATTAGATTTGAAATTAGAGAGGCCCATTCACTGGTCTAGTAACAGCTGGGAAGAAGCTGCACTTGAACCTGTTGGTATGTGTGTTTAAGTTTCTGTATCTTCTGCCTGATAGCAGAGGTTGGAGGAGTGTTACCAGGGTGGGAGGGGCCTTTCATTATGGTGGCAGCCTTTCCAGGGCAACAAGAAGTGTAGGTAGAGCCCGAGAATGGCTTTCGTGATGGTCTGAGCTTTCTGTAATTTCTTATGGAATTGGGCAGAGCAGTTGCCATACCAAGCTGTCATGCACCCAGATAGACTGCTTTCTATAGTGCATCTGTAAAAGTTGGGGAGAGTCCTGATGGACATCTTGAATTTCCTAAGTCGCCCGAGGAAGCAGAGTCGTTGTTGTGCCTTCTTGATCGTCGCATCTATGTGGGAGGTCCAGGCAAGATTGCTGAGTATTGTCACTCCCAGAAACCTTTGACCGTCTCCACCTCTGCTCCATTGATGTAGATTTTACAGAAACCTATATAATTCTAACAGGATGAGACAGGGTAAATGTAGGGAAGATGTTCCTGATGGCGGGGGAGTCCAGAACGAAGCATCTTAGTCTAGGAGCAAATTACTCCAGCTGCTGGAATCTGTACCGGAAACAACAAATGCTGGAGATTACAGCACATCAGGCAGCATCCATGGAGACAAAGCAAGCTAACATTTTGAGATAGATGCCTGACCTACTGTGATCTCCAGCATTTGTTGTTTTCAGTATGATCTCAGTGTAAGGACTCCGGGGTAGGCCATTTAGGACTGAGATGAGGAAGAATGTCTTCACCCAGATAGTGGTGAGCCTGTGGAATTCTCTGCCACAGTAATGCTGTAAAATGGAGCTAAATATAGTTCTTAGGACTAAAGGGATCAAAGGATGCAGGGAGAAAGTGGGAACAGGGTATTTTGTTTTTAAAAGTTATGAATGAACTGAAAGAGATCTTGTGGAGGAAACAGATGAAGTCATTGCTTTTAAGCCGGAAACTGCTACTCAGTTTGAATACCACCTGAGGATTCAATGGCCAAGGAAGATGCATTCATGGTATTGTGAAACATGCTGAGCCCCAGTCCTGTGGGTACATCCAAACACCCTTAGGGGGGGAGTTCCAGGATTTTCACCCAGTGACAGTGAAGGCCCAGGCAATATCTTTTCAAGTCAGGATGGTTAGTGGCTTTTAGGAGAGCATGCAGGTCATGGTGTTCTCAGGTATGCTGCTGCCTTTGTCCTTCCAGAAGGTTGTGGTCATGGGTCTGGAAGGTGCTGACTAAGGAGGCTCGGTGAATTTCTGCTGTGCAAAGTGTAGATGGTACACACTGCCACCACTGAGCAACGGTGGTAGAGAGAGTGGATGCTTGTAGGTGTGGCGCCAATCAAGTGGGCAGCTTTGTCTTGGATGGTGTCAAGCTTCTTGAGTGTTGTTGGAGCTGCACCCATCCAGGCAAATGGAGAGTATTTCCATCATACTCCTGACTTGTGGATGGTGGCATCCTTATCCAGTCTGGCTTTCATGTGACTCTGGAATCTCAGCTTGACGCTTGATTGTCCATTGGAATGACCTAACAAGCATTCCATTATATTGGAGAAGGCATCTCAGTACCGCGTTCTCATGGGCAACAATAGGTGGGTAGTAAATGCAGGTGTTGCCAGGATCCCCACATCCTTTTAATGAAAAATAAAGAATCATCAATCTTTTAAGGGATTAAAATCAACCCAGAACTGAGAGGAGAACTCCCTTCCTTTTCTTCAAAATGGAGTAATGGCAATAGCACTTTATTGAGGTTTAACATTACTTAGGGTCTCAATGAGATTATGTGATGAGAAAAACACAATGTAGGCAGTGGATTAAGGACATTGCCCTTGCTCCCACAACTACCCAATTTCCCTACATCTGTCATTGATACCTGAATTGAAAGAATCCATTCAGGTTCAAACATTATGCAGGAAGTTGAGGGATGGGTTTAGTTAGTGGTGAAGTTGTTGCGGGTATGTGGAAGAACAAAGTTCCATTTAGAAAGATTGACAGACAAAAATGGTACAGTCCCAATTTGGACATATGTGAAGCAAATTGAGAAAGTGGATCTCGTTAAATCCGTATTTTTATTTCCACTGCAGACAAAAGCTCCTTTGACACTCCAGGAGATGTAGCATCAGCTTTCACAGCCTCTTTTACCAGCATGCTGGGTCTAACTCAAACTGGAGAAGGGAAGCAACCAGGTACGTCGTCTGTTGCCCTTCTACATTACTAGTCCCCCCTGTCTAACTCTTCCCTTTGTCCCAGCTAGAATTTTAGTTTTAAAGGAATAGGATAAGTCCTTAACCAAAAGTTGCAGTTTCACTTTCTTGTTTGTGGGAGAAATATAAGAAACCAGATTAGGCCATTCTATTCCTAGCAACCTGCTGCACATGGAACAAAATCACGACTGATATGATTGTGGTCTTTACTCTACTTTTCTGTCTGCATGCACCACCACACACCCTCCACACCCCCTGCCCGCCATATTCCTGTAAATCTGCTGTTCTAACATCAAAGGGAGGAGTGCTGTGGTAATCAATCTCCCTAAGTGTAAATGTTTCATATAATCCCAAGATAGCCAATTTGACTCTGTTATCATTATCTAGAGCAAGAGATACTTTAACCCGGTTTCTTCATTAGACTCAAAACAACTCGCTTAACAGAAACAAATATTCTTTAGATGAGGGCGAACTGGTTAGCAACTAAGCTACTATATAGAATTAATCCTTAATCTCAAATACAGACATTCATAAAAAAAATGAAAGGACTGCAGATGCTATAAATCAGGAACAAAAACAAAGTTGCTGGAATAGCTCAGCAGGTCTGGCAGCATCTATGAAGCAAAACCAGAGTTAATTTTCGGGTTTGGTGACCCTTCCTCAGAACTGATGGTGGCTGGGAAAATGTTGGTTTATATGCAGAAAATAGGGATGGGGATGGGGTAGGGAGTAAACAATAGGATAGAGCCCAAAGAGCCCAAAGACAGTTGGAAAGACGAAGGAGTTGAAAACGATCAGGTTGGGGTGGTGAATAGTTGTAAATGGGGAGTATTCGTGACTAACAACAGGGGTGTGTAATGGCAGGCTATGTGTTAACAAGGCCTGGTGTGTGGGGTAGGGGGCTGGGACGTGGGAGAGTTTAGGCCCTAAAATTATTGAACTCAACATTGAATCTGGAGGGCTGTAGGGTCCCCAAGCGGAAAATGAGGTGTTGTTCCTCCAGCTTGCGTCGGGCTTCACTGGAACACTGCAGAAAGCCAGAGACAGAGACGTTGGCCAGGGAACAGGGTGGTATGTTAAAGCCACCGTCAGGTCTGAGGAAGGGTCACCGGACCCGAAACATTATCTCTGGTTTTTCCATCACAGATGCTGCCAGACCTGCTGGGCTTTTCCAGCAACTTTGTTTTTGTCCACACATTCATGCAGAGGTAAGATAAAACAACACAGGACTACGGATGCATGTTTGGGGGAAATAAATTTGAAGAACAGCATCCCTGTAAGTCAAGGGTATGAATATGTTGACTTTTCACAGTTCTTTTGATTTTCTGTTGACGAGATCTAATTACCGAAAGTTGCAGAATGATTGAAGATCTTCAGACCCACTTTCAGATTCTGATGGGAAACAGTTAAAAGCCCTGATATTTAAAAATTCATGAGATTTTCAAACTACTTCATTGACAGAGAGTGAATGTTTTTTGCTTTAAGGTTTGTCTCCTACTGACTAAGGCAGAGAAAGCCGCTATCTCCTGCAAGTTCCGTCAACTACTCACATCTCAGGTCTGTGAAAACACATAGCACATGACACTAGAGGCTGTTTCTAGGCAACAAACAGCACAGATCCTAGACTTTTTTTTTTAAGTCTGCCTGACCAACAGCTGTGGACCATAAACTTGATGTTTTATATCTCTCTTAAATCTTTATTGGACTTGTTCTCCCGAATTGACCTGCTTTTTCAGTAAACAGAAAATGATTCACAGTTCACTTTGACCTTTTTCATGAACCATGATAAAGCCTCTTCAACCAAGAAATGTCCAAACAGTTCCTTATTCCACTTTCTCATAGTCCATTAATATATATGTGTATTCTAATGTGTGTAATCTATGTATTCACAATCTGTCTAAACACAGCCTTGAATGGATTCAATGGCCCAGAATGTCCACTCTGAGGGAGAAAATTTCAAAGACTGATGATCCCCAGATGATTCTCCTCATCTCCATATTAAACAAGAGACCCATGAGCAAACAACTAAAATAAAACTGTTTAAGGAGCTAAAACAGAACAAATGTTTAAATATTTTCTGTGATGTAATATTCAGATTTTTAGAAGTGAAATATGTCAATGAGATTGGGGAGAGCATGGCAGTCTGGTATTGAGATATTGGATCAGGCATGATCATATTGAATGGTGGAGCAAATTCAGTGGGCTAAATGGTCTACTCCTGCTCCAAGTTTTTTATGTTCTCTATATAAGTTTTCTCCTGGATTGTTCAATCCCTTTCTGTCTGCTCCAATGACCAAAATGCTCCTCTTTTCGAATATTTTATTTGTTCCCACTTGTACCACAATCTATCACAGGAACAGTGCACATTGAGCTCACTGGGAGCTGAGGTGCAGGAACAGGCTGGACTATCAATCAGTTGGATCATGGCTGCAGTGTAACTAAACTCCATCCAATCACCAAGGCCCCTTAAGCCCATATATCCTTACCCAATAAAACATCTATCCCTATCAGAAAACAAAGAACTGTGGATACTGAAGATCTGAAACAAATTTCTGAAGGAGGCTCACTCGACTCGAAACGGTAACTCTGCTTTGTCCACAAATGCTGCCAGACCTGCTGAGTTTCTCCAGCAATTACCATTTTTGTTGGACAACAACTATCCCAATCGGTTTTGAGATTTTCCTGCCACCCCTCAGCCTACATGAACAGCTCTTTCACAGAGAGAGTTCTAGGTTTCCTCTTGTTTTTATGTGGCCTTTCACTACATCAGTGGGCATCAAAGTCAATATTCCATTAAGTTCAAGGGGTTCTTGCTGTTGACTTACTTGAATTGGAATGGGTTTTGTCAACTTAACCCTGTCTTGTATGTGGGCCTGGCGCTAGGGGTAGCAAATTCTGATTGGACTTCTCCCTGGTGATTGCATCACATGACCTTCGATGTCCAACCACCTCACCCGGTCCAATGTGACTCCAGACCCATGCAATGTGGCTGACTCTTAACTGCCCTCCGAGATAGCCAAGTAAACCTCTCAATTCAAGGGCAAATAGGAACGGCCAACAAAGGCTGGTCTTGTCAGCAACGCCTTCATCCCATGGAGGAATAAAGAAAGCAAATATGACTAACCAGCAAAACTATTTAAAGAAAATGGATTGAAAGTAAAACACCAAGCTTGTTTTAGGGCCTCAGCCATTGTTCTCCTGAGCTTTGCTCACAGTCGTGGCCAGCGAGATTTTCTTTTCAATGGTCAAAGACTCAACAGCAACAGAGGGTTGAGAACCCCACTGGGGTCCTATCACTTGCCTTCATCCAAAGGCAGGTGGACACTGGTGGGGGATGGGTATGATCTTTGACCTTTGCCACTAGGTAGCAGAGGAATACTGACAGATTTGCCTTGATAATGTAAACAGTGTGGTGGGAGATGCAGGGGGCACCAGAGGGGCCCAGGCCTTGGAGAACTCAATCTCCCTTGGATTTGGGTGGGTATCTTCTAAGCTATGGAACTCCCGCTTCTAGTGAGTGCCAATGTAACCCCTATCGTTCTAACTTTAACTGTCTCTTCCTCCACAGCATCCACTGCCCGCAGAATTATCCTTGCAAAGGATACACCGCTTCATATATACATCCTTCTAGATGCTTCCGAAAGTGTTGGTGAGGCCAACTTCGAGAAAGCCAAAAATGTCATACAGAACCTCATTGACAAGGTAATGGAACAAATCACTGCCATGAAGTTTCAAAGTGGCCTATAGTGTAGTTTTAAACAGAAAAGCAAGGGTTTCATGGTTTTATTTCCTGTTCTGCAATACTTTGGACATCATTACCTCAGGATTAAGCAGCCCCACTTGAACCCTACCTACCACTTTAAACCTTTCCAACTGCCTTCACCACGAACACTCAATAGCAGCACTGTGCACCATCTACAAGATGCTCTGCAGAAATTCACCAAGGATCCTTAGACACCACCTTCCAAATCTGGACCTCTGCAATCCAGAGAGACAAGGTCAGCAGATGCATGGGGCCATCGTCCCCTACAAATTCCCCTCCAGGCCACTCTCAATCCTGATTTGGAAATATATTGCTGTTCCTTCACTGCCACTGGGACAAAATCCTAGAACTCTCTTCCAGATTGCGCTGTGGTGGTACATGCACCATGTGATTCAAGAAGGCGGCACACCACCACCTTCTCAGCAGCAGTTAAGGTTGGTTGACAAACTTTCTCAGCAAGGCTCACATGAGAAAAGAAGTGATTTTTATTATTCTTTGTTATACCCTTGTATTGTGATTTATTTTTATTTTACCTCATAGATTGCAAGTTTCGACGTTCGACCCAAGTTTGGAGTTGTATCGTATGCATCGGAACCAATAACAATTTCTAGCATCAATGACAAAGAGACAGCCAACGCTGATGAGGTCATTTATCAGTTAGAAAATGCAGAAGAGGCAAAGTATGGAGGTGAGATAAGGGTTGGAATGCGATTGCACATCCATTAATGGCCTAATAACGTAAGAAATAGGAGCAGAAGTCGGGCGTTCAGCACCTTGAGCCTGCTCTGCTGTTCTAAATCACCTTCACTTCCTGCATGATGCTCACGGCTTTCAGTTCTGTTGGTGTCCAAAAAGATGTTCAGTATATAGTTTGCTACTGCGAGTCTGCACTTGACAGAAACGAGCAAGATCAGAGGTCTCCTCACGGGAAAATCAGAGGGCCAACTCCCATCCGACCGCAAACTCAGGGGGTCCCGTTCTAATTTTGCTCATCCAGCATAAACAGGGATAAAACCAGTTCTCTGCCTCCCTGCCCTACACTCCCTGGCGATGCTTCTCAACATTGTCCTGAGGCCTGCGTCCCCCAGAATTACTCTCCTGTCTGTCTCTTCCTCTCCTGACAGCTGTCTGTCACTAGCTACTCGCCCCCCCTCCCCATTCGTCAACCTGCAGAGATGCTACACATCACTGCTGCTCTGCTGTAGCCAATATTGCCAACCCTCCACCCAGAGTTGCAAGTTTTACTACAGACGAATGAAGGCCTATTTCGGTCACATCTAGAGTAGGGTGTTCAGTTCTGCGCATCACACCTATATTGAAAGGATTTTCTGATTGTAGGTCATCCTAAGCTGAAACATGAATTGTTTCTCTCTCCACAGATGCTGAGCATTTCCTGCAGTTTTTCTTTCCTCTGTTTTTATTAAAGGATGCAAGGAGGCATAGCAGTAAAGTCACTGGACTAGTGATCCAGACCTCCAGGCTAACGTTCTGGGGACGTGGGTTCAAAACACACCATGGCAGATGGTGAAATTTGAATTTAATACAATCTGGAATAAAAATTTTGGTCTAATAGTGACAACAATCTGTCAATTGTTATTTAAACAAAAACCCATCTGGTTCATTAACGTTTTATAATGCAGGAAATCTGCCATCCTTACTCAGTCTAGGCTACATGAGACTTCAGACCCGCTGCAATGTAGTTGTCTCTTAGAACACCATCTGGGTAATAGATATTGGCCTGGCCAGTGACACTTACATCCCCTAAATTAAAATAAGGTGGAAAGGAGTGGAGCTCATATTCACTAGATCAATACTGGTCCTGTTGGGGATCTTGAGGATGTTATTGTAACTGTCTGGTATTTGGTGGGAATATTGTTGTTAATGAGGTGATTTAATTGAAACCCAGGCTCTGGAACAAAAATTGATTGGGAATAAAGCTTTTCCGCTGACAGCCAAGGCCTGAACAATGGCAACTAACCTGGGAATCGGAGCCAACTTGTCTAGGCAAGGAGTTAGGAAATGCAGTATTCAGAATTGTACAATTGGTACAGCATAGAAAAGGTCTGTTTGTCTCACTGTGTCCATGTCAACTAACAGCAAAACTTTCAACTGCTCCTTTACTTTCTTCCTGCACCCCCACCTCCCCCCCCACAAACCCTTGCAAAATTTTCCTTTCCAGAAAATGATCCAATTCTCTTCTGAAAACTGCAATTGGATCTGCCTCCATGGCACTCTCGGACAATGCATTAAAAGTCCTGACCAAATGAAAACAGAAAACGCAGCAGGTCTGGCAGAATCTGTGCAGAGAGAAAAATCAAGTTAATACTTCAAGCGCAATCTGAAGAACAGTCAGACAGACACAAACAATAAATTTGTTTCTCTCTCCACAGGTGGTACCAGTCCTGCTGAGTTTCCATACCTCCTCCTGTTTTTTTCATTCGATATCCAGCAACTGCAGTATTTTGCTTTTATTAATTGTCCTAACCAGGCATTGGGCCATAAAGATATCCTCCGCCCACCCGCCTCCATTTCACGTATTGCCATACAGCACAGAAGCGGACCCTCTGGTCCAACTTGTCCGCAGCAACCAGGCATCCCAATCTGATCTTGTCCCATTTGCCACCATTTGGCCCATATCCGTCTAAACCCTTCCCATTCACATACCCATCCAGATGCCTTTTAAATGTTGTAATTGCACCTGCCTCCACTACTTCTTTTTGCAGCTCGTTCCATATATGCACCACCCTCTGTGTGACAAGGCCACCCCTCAGGTCTTTTAAATCTTTCTCCCCTCACCTTAAACTTATGATCTCCAGTTTTGGACTCCTCCACCCTAGGAAAAAGACCTTGGCTATTCATCTTATCCATGCCCCTCATGATTTTATAAATCTCTATGAGATTACCCATCACCCTGCGATGCCCCAGGGAAAAAGCCCTAGCCTATTCAACCTTGCCCTGTAGCTCAAACGCCCCAATCCCAGCAACATCCTTGTAAATCTTTTCTGCACCCTCTCACGTTTAACAGCATCCTTCCTATGGAAGGGTCACCAGAATTGTACACAGTATTCCAAAATTGGCCTCACCAATGCCCACGCTTGCTTCTTTTGCCACTCACCTTAGACATGGAGCCTCTGGTTCACAATCCTTCCACCAATGGGAACAATTTCTACCTATTCACACCCATCATGACTGTGAATACTGTTATCAATTCTCTTCTCGACCTTCCCTTCACTGAAAAGAACAGGGCCTGGATTCCCCAGTGTTTCCTTTATTAATGGTAGTCCCTGACTCCCAGATGAGTAAGTTGGGTGGCATCGCAGGCTCGGGGGTGGGGGTAGGTTCTGGTGCAAATAGCCTACTCCTTACTTAAGTTAAGAGACAAGTGCACAAACGCCCCAGATTTTTAACCTGACCCACTCGGGGTGAAATGGCGAGGTGCAGAGGCACAACTTACCCTCCATTAAATTCTGTTGGCCACTGAAGAGAGTTATGGACCAGACCGGACCTCTTCAATGTATCTTAAGAACGCAACCTAGAGGTAAATGTGAAGTGCTGTGCTCCAGATGCAATGTGAATGGTCAAACTACTCAATGTTAAGCAAAACACAATTTATTCAAACACTATAGCTAAAATCCAGGAGGAAAAAGCATCAAGAGAAGATTCAGAGAGGATAGCTTCTAGGATACACTCACTGAAGCTTCCAAGTCTTTTGAGACCCCAAAGGCTTCTGCTCAAAACTAACCCAAAAAACTAAAACAGCTAGAAAGCCTGGTTTGTCAGAGCTGGCCCCACCCAGGCTGCTTCCCTTGTTTCCACTTTAAAAAAATACTCCAAGGCCTACAAATTGTTTATTTTCTTAGAGACATCTCAATACCTCTGCCTTCTCCAGGAAAAAAGGACAAAATGACCTCTTAAAATAACAGCATTGTCACAAGAATTGTCTCCTCTGAACAGCGACAACACAAATTTGGCATCACGGAGGGGTCTGGGGGGGGCAACTGTTGGGCCTACATTGGAATAGGGTTAGTGTACAAATTACCTCCTGTGAACCTATGGACCTCAAGGTCTTCTTTATCCCATTATAAAATGTAGAAGCAAAAGCAGAAGTTGCTGGAAAAGGTCAGCAGGTCTGGCAGCATCTGTGAAGAGAAATCAGAGTTAACATTTCAGGTCTGGTGACCCTTCGTCTAGAAGGTCCTTCTGAAGCATTAACTCTGATTTCACCGCACAGATGCTGCCAGACGGGCTGAGCTTTTCCAGCAACATCTGTTTTCATCTCTGATTTACAGCATCCACAAGTCTTTTGGTCTTTATAAAATATAAAATATAAACCCTCCACCTGTATTTCGCTATGGGTATCACACCACACAATAGACGCTATTCTCCCATCTGACTGGGGAACGTAGAACAGGGTGTCAGGATAACGGGCAATCACTTGGGATTGAAATAAGGAGAAGGTTCTTCACTCAAAGGGTTGTGAATCTTTGGAATCCTCCAATTCTGCAGGTTGTGGATGCTCCATCATTTGAGTACATTTAAGTCTGTAATGTATAGGTTTTTGAATCTTTCAGGGAATCCAGGTATGCAGTCAGTGGGCTGGCAAAAGGAGTTCTGATTTATGGTCAGCCGTGGTTATACTCAATAGTGGAACCAGTCTTCACAGGATCTACTTCTGCTTCTACTTATATTTCCAACAGAGAATAAATTGGCCTTAGAAGGCTGTAGCTCTTATTCATCAGAACAGAACTGGACAGGGTAACCATAGAAGGAATGTTCCTGATGACTGGGAAGTCCAGCACCAGGGATCACCATCTGAGGATATAAAGTATGTCATTTAGGACTGAGACGAGAAGTAACGTTTTCACACAAAGTGGTGAGCCTGTGGAATTCCCGGCTACAAAATGTTTTCAGGAAGGCATCAGACATGTTTCTTAGCACTAAATGGATCAGAGGTTATGAGGAGAAAGTAGAAACAAGATACTGAATTGGATGATCAGCCAGGATCACATTGAATGGCCAGCGACGTGAGATGTAAATTGTGTAAACTGAGATCAATAGATTTCTGTCGGGTAAGTGCTGTGGAAGCAAGTTAGTAGATGGAGTTAAGAACTGGATATCCCACTGTCTAATTGAAAGGTAGAACATTTCAATGGCCTCCTGTTTTTCTCTCTCTCTTTCCTCACCACCGCTGAAACTTACTACACCACTTTTTTTAAAAAAATCAATTCTCTTGATCTATTCTTATGTTTGTAGTCCATGCTGACAAGAGAGGCACCAACATTCATGCAGCATTCAAGAAGGTGATGGAAATGATGGTCCTCTCAAAGATCATTTATAAGGATTCCTGGGAGGAGATAAGATTCGTCACCATATTATTTACAGATGGTGAGTACACTAGGCTACTAGGTTGAAGTACCTAGGGAGTGGGTGGAAGGCAAGGGATGGGGCAGATTAACCTGACTGAAGTGTAATTGAACTACACCACACTGACCCTGAATGTTTACGGTCATAATTGCCTATGGCATCCTGGTTACAGCAGTCTGCTGGCTTGGATATGCCCATGTTACCAATATTCAACATCCTCCCCTCATTGTTTTCTTTCTTCTACCACCCCCCTCCCCCACCACCACCACCCTCAACTAACACTTACAGTGTGCACTATAGTTGTAATATCACGCAGACCATCTTAAATATTCCTTCCTGCCACCACCAATGCACACTGGCAGCAGTATGTGTGTGCACCATCTACAAGATGCATTGCAGCAACTCACCAAAGCCCCTGCCAGCACATCATACAAACCTGCAGTCTCCACTATCTGGAAAGGCAAGAGAACACCGTCACCTCCCTTCCAAACTGCACACCAATCAAACTTGAAAGTATTTTGGCTGTTCCTGAATTGTTGCTGCAGCACCCTTCCCAACCCCTCCAATGAGTATAGCTGCAATGGACTAGATGGACTGCAATTGTTTAAAAAAATGGCTCATCACCATCTGCCTCAGGGCAATGAGGGATGGGCAATAAATGCTGGCCTTGCTGGTGGCATTCATGAACGAATAAAAGAAATTGACTGAGGGAGCTGTGACGTGTTTTGGCATACCCTCAATCAGGTGCAGCCCCATGGTGAATTGTACATTTCTGAGACCTTCTTTGGTGTTGCAGGGAAATCGAACATGGGAGGGGACCCCAGGACAGCGGTCAGAGAAATAAAGGACTTTGTTATTGCGCAGAATAAATCACTGATTGATTATCTTGGTGAGTATTCCCTGTGCCAGAATTTTCATTTGATCCCAAGCCAAACTGAGGTCTGAATCTACATGCCAAACATTTTCTTATAGAATTGATGTGTAGCATTTCATCTGTCTGCCTCCTACCTACAGCAGTCCCTACTTGTAAGTGCTTGAGGCACTTAATTAAGCAATGCCTTTACTGGTGTATCTTGGAAATATAATTAACACACCATTAATAAGCTGTTCAGAGGATCATTTCTAGGATAGATACTTCCATTTATTGCACTCAAAGCTTCCTCTTCTCTGCTGTCCATCTGTCAACAATCCACAATAGATAGGAGAGGAAGACGTCATTGCAATGAAGTTGCTTTTTATCTCTGGAAACAGGTAATTTTACAGCCTTTTTAGATTCATGGGTGATCCCAGAGGACCAGCGAGTTGCACTTGTTCAATTTTTTAAGGAAGTTGTAAAGCTAAACCCCGCAACTGTAGACCAGTCCATTTAACTATAGTGGGCATGAAACTTCTGGAAACTGTATTCAGGGCAAAATTAATTGTCTCATGAACATGTGCAGGTTAATTAAAAGCCGGCATAGATTTATTTTGCGAAAATTATGTTTAACCAAATTGCTAGAGTTTTTTGACGAAGTAACAGAGAGCGTCAATGAGGGTAAGGCTGTTCACATAGTATACATGGACTTTCGAAACGGGTTTGATACAATGCCGCTAGACCTGTGAGCAAAGTTTTGGCTCATGAAATAAAAGGGCCAGCAGCAACATGAACACAGAACTGGCTGAGTGACAGGAAACTGAGGGAATGATGGATGGATGATTTTCCAGCTGAAGATTTTGCTCCTGAAGTTCTTCAAGAACCCTGATATACATTAATACCCTGAAGCTTGAGGTAGAGGCTATAGTTTCAACATTGTTGAATGCTACAAAACTTGAAAGCATTGGCAACTGAGTGGAGGAGAGTTGAACATCAAAAGGACAAATTGGCGAAGTAGGGACTGCCAAAGTGTTAAGGGCTTGGATGAAGAGGAATTTAAGCGTGTGCAAGAAAATTTTCTGATTCAGTGTGTGGAGTTACCTACTAGAGAAGGTGCAAAACTTGACCTACTCTGAGGAAATAAGGCAAGGAAGGTGACCGAGGTGTCAGTGGGGGGAGCACTTTGGGGCCAGTGACCATAATTCCATTAGTTTTAAAATAGTGATGGAAAGGATGGATTGGATCTAAACATTACAGTTCTAAATTGGAGGAAGGCCAATTTTGATAGGATTAGGCAAGAATTTTCAAAAGTTGATTGGGTTGGATATTTGCATGTGAAGGGATGACTGGAGAATGGGAAGCCTTCACAAATGGAGGTGGCGGGACATGTTGTTGAGGTTAACAAGGCATACGGTATCCTGGGCTTTATTTGCAGGATCTTGGAGTACAGCCAAGAGGAAGTGGTTATACTGAACTTGTATAAAACACAACGTTGACCTCAAGTGGAGTATTGTATCCAGTCCTGAGCACTGCACTTTGGGAAAGATGTGAAGACATTAGAGAGGATGCAGAAAAGATTCATGAGAGTTACTCCAGGAATTAAGGATTTCCTTTGTGGAGAATTTGGGAGCGGGATGGTTTTCCTTGGAGCAAAAACTACTAATGGGCGAGACTTGCCAGTGGTATTTGAAATCATGACAGTTCTAGACAGATAGACAGAGAGAAACTATTCTCACTCACGAAACAATAGAGAATGAATGGACATAGATTTACAACGATTCACAAAAGAAGCAGGGACAAGACGAGAGCAAGCCTTTTCATTTGGCAAGTAGTTAAGAGCCTGGAATGCATTGCTTGAGAATGTGTTGGACGCAGAATCAATCAATGCATTCTTAAGGAAGAAACTTCAGGATTGCAGGCAGATTGCCCATTCAGAGAGCTGGCGCAGGCAGACATGATGGGCTGAATGGCCCCAATCTGCCCTTTTAATGGTTCTAGGGCATTAATGCTACGTTTGCTGACACAGACATAAGCATGGCATTCGCCGCTTTGTATCCCGTGCGTGCCGATTTCAGGGAATAGCGCCCGGAGTGGGGAGGGAAGGAGAAATTGGGAGGGGAATATTGGGATCTGGGAAGGAATAGGGTTGGGATATTTGAGGGGCAATAAGGAAGGTCCACAAGCTGGGGGGTAGCGTGACAGGGAGACCGAGAAAGAAAGCCTTCCTGCTCCTGGGCTGTCCTGGTCTATTTCTTCTTATTCCCAGTGGGAGGGTTCTCCCTGTCACCAGTGCCATCTCGCTACCACTGGATCCCAAGTTCAAAACAAAATTGCGTGTGCCTCACTAAGTTTGCGCAGCAATGTGTGATGCCACGTGCAAAGTAACGTGCTGGCATTAGAACTGTGTGTTCACCCAATGGACGTGCGCGTGGGTTTGCTTGCAATTGTGTGTATCCGCAAATATTGTCATTAAGACAGCAAAACAGTAGACCAATGATCAGATACTTGTTGTTACACTGTCAGTGAAAAGTGTCTCTCAATGAGAAATGTTTGCGCTTTAGACTTGTGAGGGAGTTTGTTCAAGCTGGTTTTACACATTCAGGGATATTGAATCGCAGGAGCATGTAAACATATTGTTCATCCTCTGCTCCAGTGTCAGTATTACATCATCTAATTCTTGTTTTGCAGACATGTACTCTTTTGGAGTGTCAGACGACGCCAATATGCTGGAACTGAATGCACTATCATCTCAAAAACATGGCGAAAAACATTGCTTTATTGTTAAAAACACATTGGATCTGATAAAAGCTTTTGATGAAATATTAGGTACGCACTTCAGTTTCTTTGACAGTGTTCCCTTAATTAAGGCTCGCGAAGCAGTTTAATTCTGACTGATGGTGCTGTTATCCTAGTTTGGAGTTAGCAATGTGCAATATCCAGGCTGCTACATTTGAGAATCTTAATATCCCACAATTCAGCCAACAGTAGCTACACTACCGAAGGAGCAGTGGTGTTGGAAGGGTTGGCATTACTGAAAGATAAGACCCCAGGACCAGATGGGATCTTGTCCAAAGACAATAAAATTAGAATGGAATGAAATAAGTGGTACTGGCCAGAATTTTCCAATCCTCTTTAGAGAGAAATAAGAAAGGAATGATCACCTTATTGAGATTGTATGATAGACACCACCCCACCACAGCACACCCCCCCCCCCCCCGGCGCCCCCCCCCCACCACCCCAATAGACAGTGGGATATTGAGAAACAAATTTGTAAGGTGATCTCTGTTATCTGTAAGGATAATAAGGTGGTTATGGTAAGCGATTTTAACTTCCCAAACATAGACTGGGACTGTGATAGCGTTAAGGGCTTGGAAGGAGAGGAATTTAAGTGTGTACAATAACATTTTCTGATTCAGTATGTGAAAGTACACACTAGAGAAGGTGCAAAACTTTACCTACTCTTGGGAAATAAGGCAGGGCAGGTAACTGAGGTGTCAGTGGAGGAAGCACTTTGGGGCCAGTGTCCATAATTCTATTAGTTTTAAAATAGTAATGGAAAAGGATAGAGTGGATCTAAAAGTTAAAGTTCTAAATTGGAGGAAGGCCAATTTTGATGGTTTTAGGCAAGAACTTTCAAAAGTTGATTGGGGGTGGTTGTTCACAGGTAAAGGGACAGCTGGAAAATGGAAAGCCTTCAAAAATGAGATAACGAGAGCCCAGAGACAGTGTATTCCAGTTAGGGTGAAGGGCAAGGCTGGTAGGAGTAGGGAATGCTGGATAACTAGAGAAATTGAGGTTTTGGTTAAGAATAGGAAGGAAGCGTATGTCAGGTATAGACAGCAGAGAGCGAGTGCCTCCCAAGAAGTGTACAAAGATAGTAGGAATATATGTAACAGGGAAATCAGGAGGGCAAAAAGGGGACATAAGATAGCTTTGGTAAATAGGTTAAAGGAAAATCCAAAGGGAGTCTAAAATTACATAAAGGACAAAAGGATAACTAGGGCAAGAGTAGGGCTCCTTAAAGATCAACAAGGCCACTGATGTGTGGAACCGCAGGAGCTGGGGGAGATACTAATTGAGTATCTTGCATCAGTGTTTAAAACTGGAGCATTAGTGACTGAGGAGTGACATTACAGACGTTTATAAAATCATGAGGGGTGTGGATCTGGTGAATGGCCAAGACCTTTTTCCCAGGGTAGGGAAAACTAGAGAGCACAGGTTTAAGGTGAGAAGGGAAAGATATAAAAGGGACTGAAGACATAACCTTTTCATGCAGAGGGTGGCGTGTGTATGGAATGAACTGCCAGAGGAAGTAGGGAGATGAGTACAATTACAACATTTAGAAGGCATCTGGATAGGTACATGAATAGGAAGGGTTTAGAGGGATATTGGCCAAATGCCGCCAAATGGGACCAGATTAATTTAGGATATCTGCTTGACATGGTAAATAAATGTATGTAGGGAAAGTATTTAGTGTCATAGAGATGTACAGCATGGAAACAAACCCTTCGGTCCAACTCATCCATGCCAAATAGTCCCATTTGCCAGCATTTGGCCAATATCCCTCTAAACCCTTCCTATTCATGTAACCATCTAGATGCCTTCTAAATGTTGTAATTGTACCAGCTTCCAACACTTCCTGTAGCAACTCATTCCATACATGCACCACCCTCTGCAGGAAAAGTTGCCCCTTAGGTCCCTTTTAAATGTTTCCCCTCTCACATTAAACCTATGCCCTCTAGTTTTCGACTCTACCATTCCAGGGAAAAGACCTTTACCCTATCCATGTCCCTTGTGATTTTATAATTCTCTGAGATCACCACTCAGCCTCTGACGCTCCAGGGAAAATAACCCTGCCTATTCAGTATCTCCCTATGGCTCAAAACATCCAACCCTGGCAACATCCTTGTAAATCTTTTCTGAACTCTTTCAAGTTTCACAACATCCTTCCTATAGCAGGGAGACCAGAATTGCATGCAGCATTCCAGTAGTGGCCTAACCAATGTCCTGTACAGCCGCTACATGCCCTCCCAACTCCTGTATTCAATGCACTGATCAATAAAGGCAAGCATGTCAAATGTCTTCTTCACTGTCCTATCTACCTGCAACTCCACTTTCAGGGAACTATGAACCTGCACTCCAAGCACTCTGTTCATCAACACTCCTCAGGACCTTACCATTAAGTGTATAAGAATTGCCTTGATCTGCCTTTCCAAAATTCAGCACCTCACATTTATCTAAATTAAACTCCATCTGCCACTCCTCAGCCCATTGGCCCATCTAATCAAGATCCTGTTGTACTCTGATGTAAACTCCTTTGCTGTCCATTACACCTCCAATTTTGGTGTCATCTGCCAACTTAGTAACCATACCTCCTGTGTTCACATCCAAATCATTTATATAAATAATGAAAAGCAGTGGACCCAGGATCAATCCTTGTGGCACACCACTGGTCACAGGCCTCAAGTCTGAAAATCAACCTCCACCACCGCCTTCTACCTTCGAGCTATTTCTGGATCCTAATGGCTCGTTCTCCCTGCATTCCATATGATCTAACCTTGCTGACCAGTCTACCATGATGAACCTTGTCAAATGCCTTACTGAAGTCCATCCAATGATCACATCCAATGATCTGTCCTCATCAATCCTCTTTGTTACTGTTATCGCTGAAATAACTCCACAGAGGCCAGTATCCCATCAAAGGTCACCTTTTATTTACACATGGAAAGCCCTTTACACTGATCCCCTTCCCTCAGAGCCATTTCTCAGAATGAACAGGAGGTCTGACACTCCTATTCTAATGTGTCATTCAGGACACCCTGATTGGACTAGATTAACAGCCCCAGTCAGGGAACTCATATTCCCAGAGGTCAGTCTGGCTGACCTCATTACAATCACTACATCTTAAGCCTGAGTAAAATACTGGTTCACTCTCAACAGGAGTAGGACATCCAGTTGTGGGCACAATCCTCTAGGAAATATGTGAAGGCACTGGAGAGGGTACAGAAACAGTTCATGAGAATGGTTCCGGTGGAGAGGGATTTCTGTTATTTGCAGAAACTGGGGCTGTTCTCCTTGGAGAAGAGTGAACAGTTTTGATAGAAATATTCAGAGTCATGAGGAATCTAGATAGAATAGATTCGGCAAAATCTGTTCCTATTGATGAAAGGATCAAGAACAAGAGAGCACAGATTGAAGGTGGTTGGTGAAAACAAAAGTAGAGTTGACTGGAGGAATACCTTTTCCTAAATGGCAAGTGTTTGAGGGCTGCACTGCACCACACTATATGAGTGTGGTTGAGACAGCTGTCAAACATAATTAGATATGCATGTAAAGAGAAAACATTTGCAGGGCTACAAGAAAGTAGACAGGAGTGGGGCTGCATTAATTAGTTTTGCAGAGAGCTAGCGTGGACTCCATGGGTCAAATAGCCTCCTTCTATGCTATAACCGTTCTATAATTCCATAACATTCCTTAATTTGTAATGAACTTGAGGGATAATTAAGTCCTAATTACTGTTAGTTCCACCAATAATTGACTACTGGGTATTGTTAGGCACAGGCATAATTCAGTACTTGTTATTTTGAGCACTAGTTGCTGTTAGGTGGTAGTTATGTATTTTTAGTATTAGGTACAGGAATGATTGAGTATTAGTTACTATCGTATAAAGAATGCTAGAGTACTAGTTAGGTTCATAGTAATTTGAATACTAGTTTTCTTGGATATGAGAATAGTTGAGTGCTGATTCCTGTTTGGTCCAGGAATAGTGGAGTATTAGTCATTATTGAGTGGGAATGGCAACATAAATGATTACTGTTTCATTCAAGAATGATTGCGTTCTAGTTATTGTTATGTATGGGATGTTTCTTTATTCATTCATGGGATGTGGGTATCACTAGTTAGGCCAGCATTTATTGCTCAGCCTTAATTGACCTGAAAAAGGTGGTTGTAAGCTGCCTCCTTGAACCGTTGCAGTCCTTGAGGCGAAAGGGTACCTTAATAATGCTGTTAGATGGGATTTCCAGGATGTTGACCCAGCAATAGTGAACGCATAGAGATGTAGTTCCAAGTCAAGATCATGTGTGACTTTAGGAGACGGCTTCCAGGTAGTCCCAGTGCATTTGCTGTCCTTGTCTGTCTAGGTACTGTTTTGGAAGTTTCTGTTGAAGGAGTAACTGGTGAGTTACTGCAGTATATCTTGTAGATGATAAATATGCATGCCACTAGGGGTAAAGGGAGTGAATAGTTCAGGTGGTGATTGGTGGTGAGTCACGCAGGCTGCTTTGTTCTTTATTGTATCCAGCTTCTTGAGTGTTTTTGGAGCCACACCGTCTGGGCAAGTGGGGAGTATGCCATCACACTTCTGACTTGTGCTTTGCAGATGGTGGACAGGCATTGCAGAACAGAAGAAAGCTACTTGATGCAGAATTCCTCCCCTCTGAGTTATGCCTGAAACCACAGCATTTATATGGCTGCTTCAGTTCAATTTCTGGTTTATTCTAATCCCCAGAATGTTGATAGTGGGGGATTCAGCGACAGTGACACTATGAATGTCAATGGGCAACGGTTAGGTTCTCTGCTGGAGATTGTCACTGTCATTGCCTGGCAATTGGGTGGCACAAATATTACTTGTCACTTAGAAGCCGAAGCCTGGGTGTTTTTGGACGAGTTATTGTTGTGGAAATGGTCGAATAGTAATTACTGTTGAGAACATAAGTGGATGAGAACATGTTGCTGTTAAGTTTAGGAGTGGTTGAGTACTTTTACTGTGGAGTGCGGGAAAGGCTGAGTCCTAGTTACTGGTGGACATGGTTATAGTTGAATATTGGGTGCATAAAAGGTTGAATGCTGATGGCTGCTGAGTATGTGAGTGATTGAGTAGTAATTACAATTGTGTCTGGTGATAACTGAGTTTTATTACAGCTGGTATTTACTGCCTTCTGTGGCATTTTGGTTTGTGACACCCCTTAAGCAGCTTTGCTAATCTTGCTTTGGTGATTGCTGTAACAACATGTGCTGCATCTCCGTACTTTTGCAGACCTTACCCAAATTGGTGATTTGTGTGGAGTTGCTGATGAAGATTCTGAGGAATCATTTCGGAAGAGACACCCCTGGCATGTTGTCATGGAAATTCCGGTAGGTTTTACACATAATAATGGAATAGTAGGATATTATCAGGGTCTCAATAGATTTTATCACTCTATCACAGAAATATCCTAGTCCCAATCTCCTTGCAGGGTGGTTTGTTCTTGTATTAGGAAGTGTTTAAGTTATCTTGACAAAGCATTTTTTTAAAAAATCATTTAAAATTCATGCAGGGGCCACCGGCTGGGCCAACATTTATTTGTCCTTGACAAGGTGGTGGTGAGCTGCCTTCTTGAACCGATGCAGTCCATCTGATGCACATCAAAGAGGAAGTTTCAGGATTTTTGACCCAGTGATATTGAAGGAAAAGGCAATATATTTCCAAACTGATACATTATGTATCTTGAAGGGAACATGATAGGAGCAGGTGGTAGTGCTTCAAGTGTCTTGTAAATTGTAATGGTGCATCTTGGTCCATTGCTGCTATTGAGCGTTGGTGGTGGAGAGAGTAAACTTTTGTGGATGTGGTGCTTTTCAAGTGGCTGCTTTGCTTGTCCAGGAAATTGGAGAGTATTCCATCAATTGACAATGGTCATCATTAGTTTCTTGATTCCAGAGATTCATTGAATTCACATTCCACTCAGAATATTACCTGCATCTCTGGATTAGAGTCTAGCGATAATACCACTAGGTCGTCACAATGGTAATACTGTTGAATCTTTAATATCCATTTATGCCATGAAAGCTCCTGGAAAGTAATGTTTTCCCAGGATTTTTCCAATAAAATTTCCTTCCGCTTTTCCAAAAGCATGATTCTTTCTGAAAATCTAACTCCTGTTAATATTGGGAATCTATCCATATTTGACAACTTAGGACAATCCAGCAATATAGAGGCAATAACAGAATTACTAATACAAACAGAAAGTGCTGGAGAAACTCAGCAGCATCCTTGGCCTGTATGTGGCTCCAGACTCACATTAATGTGGTTGACTCTTAACTACCCTCTGAAATGGCCTAGCAAGCCATTCAGTTGTATCAAACACTTGGAAAATCTCAAAGAAATGAGATTGGACTGACCACCCAGCCTTGACCTATGCACTGAAAGCAACAACAGCAGACATAGCCCTGCAGCATCTTCCTTACCAACATCTGGAGGCTAGTGTTAAAATTGGGAGAGCTGTCCCATAGACTAGTCAAGCAACAGTCTGACATAGTCATACTCCTGGAATCATGCCTTACAGGTAACATCCAAGACAGGACAGGTATATCCTGTCCCACCAGCAGGACAGACCTAACAGAGATAGTGGCAGAGTGATATACTGTTGGGAAGGAGTTGCCCTCGGAGTCCTCAATATTGACTCCTGACCCAAAAAGTCTCATGACATCAGGTCAAACATAGACAAGGAAACCTGCTGCTGATTATGCCACGCCATCTTCCCTAGGCTGATGAATTAGTACTCCCCCATGTTGAACAACACTTGGAGGAAGCACTGAGAGTAGCAAGGGCATAAAATGGTTGGTGTCTTCCGTGTTCATGTCCAAGAGCGACTTGCAGAACCACTAATGACCAAGCTGGTCAGGTCCCAAAGGATATAGCTGCTAGACTGGGTCTGCAGTAGGTGCTGAGGGAACCAACAAGAGGAGCAAATACAGTGTGACCTCATCGTCATCAGTCTGCCTGCTTCAGATACATCTGTCCATGACAGTATTGGTAAGAAGGACGACTACACAGTCCTTGTGGAGTTGAAGTCCTGTTTTGTACTGATTGCATCTTCCTTTGTGTTGTGTGGCATTGTAACTGTGCTAAATAGGACAGACTTTGAACGGATCTAGCAACTTGAGACTCGGCCCCCACAAGGCATTATGGGCCAATGACAGCAGCAGAATCATATTCTGACACCATCCCCAGCCTCATGGTCTGGCATATCGCACCACTCCACCAATACCATCAAGCCAGTGGATCAACCCTGGTTCAACGAAGCAAAAGCAGGAGGGCATTCTAGGAGCATTACCTGGCATACCGAAAAATGAGCTATCGACATGGTGAAGCTACAACACAGGACAACTTGTGCACCAAGCTGCATAAGCAACAAGTGACAGATGGATTAGCCCCATCCAGTTGTGATTGTTAGTGGACAATTAAACAAGTCAGATGAGGAGAAGCCCAGCAAACTTCCACATCCTCAATGAAGGGGCTGCCCAGTGCAAAACAGAAGGCTGAAGCATTTGTACCAGTAAGGCATCATCCTCCCAAGATCCTCAGCATCACAATTGTCAGCCTTCAGCCAATTCAATTCACTCCATGTCACATCAAGAAACTGGATACTGCAAAGTCTATGGGCCCTAACAACAGTATTGAAGGCACATGCTCCAGGACTTGCTGCGCCCATGGTCAGCCGGTTCCAGTGCAGTTAGATCACTGGCATCTACTTGGCAAAGTATAAAACTGCTCAGGTATGCCCTCTGCTCAACAAGCAAGACAATTTCAACCCACCAATAACCACCCCACCCCATCAGTCCACTGTTGATCATCTACTCTCTTCAACACTGACATTCAGTAGCAGCACTGCAAAAATTCAGCGAGGCTGAAACAAATTCCAACCCTGTGACCACTATCGTCTAGGAAAATAAATATAGCAGGGCACAAAGTGCAAGTTCTCCTCCAAGTCTCTCATCATTCTGACTTGGAATTAAATCCTTTTAAAGTTCCTTTACTGTTGATGGGTCAAAATCCTACAACTCCCTGGATAATAGCAAGGTGGGTTTTCCTACACCCAAATGATTGCAGTAGTTCAAGAAGGCAGCTCGTCACTGCCCTGAAGGACAATGGGGACGCTAATTGAGCCAGTGAAATATATAACTTCTGGATGAATTAGAAAAAAATATTGGATTCACCTTACAAAGGGGGAGTGCTTCAAAAGCTTGTGATTTCAAACAAACCTGTTGGTTATAATTTGGTGTCACATGATTTCTGATTTTGCCAAAGTAATACCAATTTCACTATTCTGTCTGAAATTAAATCTTCTTTTTCAGCCTCCACCATTTAGGAAACCATGCTCTGCCACGCTGTTAATAGATTCCAAGCCATTTGGAATGATTGAGATCAAAATATGCAATTCTTTCATTTTGCATTCCAACAGGGCCACTCAGCTCCTGGCCTCAGTAAAGCCTTAGTTCAAACATGGACAAAGGTGCTGAATAACAGGGGTGAGGTGAGAATGACAGCTCTTGACATCAAGATCCTATTTGACTGAATGTGGGATCAAGGAGACCTAGCAAAATTGGAATCGTTGGGTATCGGGGGCAAACTCTCCACTGGTTAGAGTCATATCCCGCACATAGGAAGTTGGCTGTGGTTGTTGAAAGTCCATCATTTCAGCTCCAAGGATACATCTGCAGGAGTTCCTCAGAGTAATGTCCTAGTCCCAGTTGGCTTCAGCAGTTTTATCAATGAACTTTTCTTCATTTTAAGGTCAGAGTGGGGAAATTCACTGATGATATGTCTCTCAGATACTGAAGCAGTCCTTTTTCAAACGCAACACAGCCTGGACAATATCCAGGCTTGGACTGGCAAGTGGCAAGTAATATTTGTGCCTCACAAATGCCAGGCTATGACCATCACCAATAAGGGAAGATCTAACCACTGCCCCTTGACATTCAAGGTGTTGCCATCACTAATCTCTCATTATCAATATCCTGAGGTTACCATTGACCAGAAACTCAACTGGGCTCCCCACATAAACACAGTAGCCACAAGTCCAGATCAGAGGCTTGGAATATTGAATGAATAACTCAGTTCCTGACTCGCCAGAGCCTGTCTACCATCCACCAGACACAAATCAGGAGTGTCAAGGAATATTCCTCGCTTGCCTGGATGGGTATAGCTCCAACAACACTCAAACTTGACACCATACAGGACAAAGCAACCCACTTGATTGGCATCACATCCACAAGCATCCACTCCTTCCACCATCTACACAATGGACTGCAGAAATTCACCAAAGATCCTTGGCCAGTACCTTTCAAACCCATGAGCACTTCAATCTAGAAGGACGAGGGTAGCAGATACTTGGGAACACCTACACCAGCAAGTTCCCCTTCCAAGCCACTCACCATCCTGACTTGGAAATATATCGCTGTCCCTTCATTGTCGCCAGGTCAAAATCTTGGAATACCCTGCCTGGGGCACTGTGGGTCTATCTCCAGCACATGGATTACAGCAGTTCAAGAAGGCAGCTCACTACCACCTTCTCCAGGGAAATTAGGGAAAGGCAATAAATGCTGGCCAGCCAGCAATGCACAAGTCCTTCCAGTAAATAAAAAAAAGTCTTTTCTCCCTCATTCCACTCCCAGTGTTACAGGTGCATATATGTATGTGGTCAGAGAATTATAATATCCACCAAATATTTATCCTTAACTGTAAATAAAGGCATTGACAAAATTAACAGTTTATTAACCAGACATCAATTTGTTGTGGAGGGCTGATCAGTTGTGGTTTCCAGTGGGAATTGGATGACAATCTGAAGGGAAAAAGTAATGGAGGCTATTGAGAGTCAGCACTGCATTGGAACTTGGTTAATTGGCCCTGCAGAAGGCTGCCATTAACACTATAGGCCAAATAGTTTGTTTTCCCTTATACACATTACACTCTTTGTTATTCTTAATTTTTCACGAAGGTGAATTTCGGACACAATCTCTTTGGAATGTATCAAATTTTGTTGGGGTTGACATGATAAATATACAGAGAGCAATGGAGAGACTGGAACTAGGGGCTATAGACATGCAACAGCGGGCAGGTCATCTTAAGACTAAGGTAAAGAGAAATTTCTTCAGGTGAAGTCTTTCACATTCTCTGGTCTGGCCTGCAACAATGTAGTTGACTCAAAAGGGCCCTCTGACATGTCCTAGATAACTACTCAGTTCGAGGTCAAGTAAGATAACATGGAAGAATAAATAAACTAATGGAGATTGAGAATTTAGAGTTAAGATGTAAGATCAGCTATGAGCAACTTGGACGATGGAGCAGGCTCGGGCAGGCGTATGATCTACTCCTGATCCTTTGTCTTCTTGACCCGCACCTCAAAGTTGTGTGTGCTCTTCACCTCTCCCTCATCCTTTCATGCAATCCATTCCTCTATAGTCTGTGCCTTTTCATTCATCTGTACCTATCCATCTCAAAGGTTCATTTTCCCACCTTGCCAATGAGGACCAGTAATGAGTGGTGCTCTCTTCACCATTGCAGGGCATCGGTAGTTGCAGTGGAGCCATCGTGTCCCCAGGGTGGGTCCTGACAGCTGCTCATTGCTTGAAAGATGTGCAGACTAAGTTGGACGTCGAAAAGATTACAGTGCAAGTTGGTAAGGGTTTTCTTTCCACTTCTCATCACCCAACCACATGAAAAGCTGAATGACCTCCTTCCAATGTTTAAAGGTGAAGTTGTTCATGTGCTAGGGAGCACTTCGGTTAGGCCACAGCTAGAGTGCTGCGTGGAATTCTGGTCACCACACTATAGGAAGGATGTGATTGCCCTGAAGTTGGTACAGACGAGATTCACCAGGACATTGTCTCGGATGGAGCATTTTTGCTATGAGGAGAGATTGGGTAAACTCAGAATGTTTTCTTTAGAGCAGAGAGGGCTGAGGGAAGATCTGATTGAGATGTGTAAGATGCTGAGGGGCATGGACAGGCTGGATAGGTAAAAAAAAAGTTCCCTTAGTCAAAAGGGCAGTAATTTTAAAGTGAAGGGAAAGAGATTGAGAGGGTATTTGAGGAAAATATTTTTCACCCAGAGCGAGGTGGGAATCTGGAATTCTCTGGCTAGGAGGACAGTAGAGGTGAGAGCCCTCACCATTTTAATAAAAACTACATGGATGACCCCTTGAAATGTCATAACTTTTAAGGCTATGTACTAAGTGCTGGAATGTCCCACCATCCTTCCCCAGATCTCCAAAGACTAATCTTAATCCTTTTAGTTTTGCAGTAAACTACGATGGCTAACAGTTCTCAGATTCGTTGATGGGCAAGAGTGAATATTACATAAGGAAAATTTGCCCAATGTAAAGGGTTGACCACAACAGTAGTCTAGCTCTATTTGGTCCAGAGCTTGGGGCTATAATTCTAAGGATATGCACCCACAGGTCATCCCAAAGGCCAACACACCACCTCAGTGCTGTTGAGAATAAGACTGTTGTGGGGAGGACAAAATCAGAATACTTGAATGGTGGAGCATTCTCTGGTCTTCCTAACTGGCTTCAAGACAGAAAGCAGAGTGTGGGAGTAAAGAATAGTTATTCAGTGTCACAGAAAATTAGGTAGCGATGATCCGCAATGTTCAAATGCCAGAAAACCTGCTCTTCACAATGATTATGATTTTGGAATCAAAAGCTCAATTTCTAAATTGGAGGGAAAATAATTACCGCAGTGCAGAACTGCAACAAATTGCAGGAAGGAATTAATAATGGTAGAGAATAGTCAAGTAATTAGCAAAAGTACGCTAACACTGTTTAATGTGAGTTAGGACATTTTGAAAGAACAATTAGGGAGGTCACTTATTACGTGGAAGGTGCAAATCCAGGTGGGGTCAAGAATTTGAGGGACAGTGAGATCCCCAAGTACAAATGCACCAATCACTAAGAATGTACCACATATTAGCAGTTATAAAAAAGCAAACCACGCACCAGGCTTTATGTTTAGAGTGGTAGAATTGAAAACTAGCAAAGTACTAAACCCTATTTAGATGCATGAGTGCTGTGTGCTCGCCATATTATGAGTTTTACTTTTGCAACATTCAAGGACCGACCGTCTTCCCTGTGTTACTAACCCCGAGGGTGGCTGATCTTTGGTGAAGGTGAATAGCTACCATCAGTTAGATTGTAAATAGCAGCCCACTGCCTGAATGACATTGGTCCAGATTTGGACAGATTCTGTTTCAAGTCCCCCACTCAAGACAGTTGCAACTACATCATCATGAAGCAGCTGCACATTCCTTGACCTGCATTTATGTAGCACCTTGAATGCAAAGACAGCATTGAGATGCTCCTCACTAGCCTACAACTCCCTCGACCTGGAAGGCAGTGGCAAAGAGAGAGAGAGAGGGCGAGGTAGCGAGAGACAGCGGGAAACAATTAAATGCAGAGAGTGAACGAAGAGATGAGGAGGAGGGGCCAGACCAAAGCATTAACAAACACTTGGGTTCTGAGGAGAGTTTTGCAACGGGGTTCTCAGAGGAAGGGGTTTCATGGTAGAGTTACCTTATTTTTAAGGTGTTATTCAGCAGGACCAACATCATTTCCTTTGGCACTTCATAGAAGCAATGGCTTTGACACCCGAGTCTTGTGAAGAAATGTTAGGACAGGTGACAAGAAGCTGAATCAAGGATGTAGGTTTTGCTGAGGATCTTATGGGGGAGAAATGTTGGAGACATTTTACGAGGGTGTTCCTCTAACTTACAGCACCAAAAGCGGAAGATACCAGTAGTGGAGCTTTGGAAATTGGGAAATGGGAATGCCCAGAGGGGCAAGATAGTGAGTGGGTGTAAGTTTAAAATATTCACGTTTCTCCTGATCCAAATCTGCAGGTAATAACTTTCGCCTTAATCGTGTGGAAGAAGTGTACCCACATCCACAGTACAATCTATCAGGGCTGCTCGATGAGAAAATCTCCCAATTCTACGATTATGATGCGGCATTGCTTAAACTGAAGAACAGAATAAACTTTTCAGAAACAAGCAGGTAACTTGTGTCTTTATTCTGCGGATATTTGCCATTAGGAGAAGCCATTCAGTCCATCTTAATTTTCCTGCCCAGAGAAGAACTTATGACTCTTCTCCCTTCGCTGCGTTTGGTTGTTGTATTAACACATGGAGCGGACTCTAGGACGGTATTTTATGCTTTGATTTCCATTTCTCTATCTACAGACACATTCTAAATGTTGATCACATTTTGTGTAAAAGATTTGACCTGATGTGGGTCCAAGTTTGGCTCCTTAGCCAAGATGTCTGTTCTCTTGGGCCTGAGCAGTGTTTGAAATATATCTTCTCCATTTACCTTTGTCAAGCATCTAACTATATTGTATCACTTTAGAAGATCCCCTCATATATTGCTGGTCTAAAGTGAATACCCAAAGTCTCGTCAGTATTTTCCTGATTTCATTCCCCCCTTATTCCATCGAATGAATTTTTGGACACCAAGAGACTTAAAGAGATATAAGGATAGTGCAGGGAAGCAGTGTTGAGGTACCCTGAATTGAGCAGCATGTTCGAAGGGCCAAGTGCTCTTGATTCATACATTGAAATATATATTCTTGGGAATGAAAGTATTTTTTCTTAACATCCAGAAGTTTATGTTGCCCACCAGTGCTAGGATTTAGGACATCTGCTCAGGGCTGGACAAGAAGTACGAATGGGAGACATCTTGGCCCATGTAAGTATCAAAGACATAACACAGGGAGAAACGTTCTACTTTGACAGTGTGAGCAGCTCGGCAACAAATTTGAGAGCAGAAGCTCAAAGGTAACAAGCTGCATGCCAATTTGCAGAGGGACTCTTAAGGTTCGCAAAGTGAATAAACAACTCAGTGACTAATGTGGGAGAAATGGGTACCAGTTCGTGTGGCACTAAAGTCAATACTGGAGTCTGTATTTTAGGGATTTAATACACCTCTACCATGCTAGGAACAGTCTTCTTGCATATCATAAAACTAGTGGATATGGAGAGGGATATAAACTAAACAATGAGGTGGAAGATCAAGGAATTGATGTAGAAGATCAAGGGAGAGCAAAAATAGTAATATGGAAAATGAAGATCAGGAAATGACAGGAATAGACAGAGATAATAAACCTAAGATACACAAACAGTCAAGACTAGATGTTATAATGAGAACAAAAGGACAGAATTAAAAGCTCTGTACTAGAATGTGCATTGTATCCATAATAAAGTTAATAATTTTATAGTGCACATTCAAAAACGAATAAATGTGATCTGATATTAGTTATGGAGACATGGCTGCATGATGAGAAGTTTTGGGTTCTGAATATTGATGGATATTTGACATCAAGAAGAATGGGAAGCTAGTTAAAGGTGGAGAGATGGCACTGCTAAGCAATGCTAGCATTGTTGCAATAGCTAGAGATGACCTTGATTCAGGAGATCAGGATGTACGATTGGTTTGGTTGGAGATGTAAAACTAGGTAGCTCTATTTAAAAATTAAGAGTCCCCTTTTTAGGACAAATTGGGGAGAATATTTTTTTCTCCCTAAAGATTGTGAGACATTGGAACTCTCTTGCTCAAAGGCAGATAGGTAGACAGATTGATTCTTTTTAGGCAAGAGAATCAAAGGTTGATGGGAATGTGGAATTTGAAACACGAATATAATAGCCATGATCTCTTTGAATGATGGAGCAGGCTGAAAAAGGCCTACTTACAAATGTATGCATGTATGAATTAGAATAGAAATGGGTTTTGTGATGTTTGACAGTAATTCAAAAAAACGATATAAGTGACAGGCTTCAATAGTGGGAATGAAAGGTCCAGACTTTCTGGTGTACATTCACACGTACCAGCATATTTACAGATTTTTATGTGTTTACTTTGCACTCTTGCTCAGAATTTCATATCGTGCTCCTTATTCTGTTTATGCAATAGTTTTAGACATTTGCACATGTACATTACTATTCCAAAACCACAAGCCACTAAATATTATTAAGTAACATTATTTATTCCCAATTAGTCTTGTTGTGATGATGATCAATTATGTAAATTGCACTTAAACGCTTTTAGTAACAGGAATAAATAGTGTTCTATCAGGTCAACCATAATAATGTACACTGCTTCTAACAATTATCCAGTGTAAAGTGTAGAATAGTCAGAATGTACAATCTGTATCAGACTATTTTTCTTGGTCACATAAAATAAATCTGTATTATTAAGTGTTGAATCTTCATTCACGCTAGTGTAAAATATTCCTATTTGAAAGTTTGTTGCAGGAGTCTCATATTCTTGCACCTCTTTGTTGTGAAGATTGAAGGATGAGATGAATTTCAATGTAAAGGTTTGGTTTGTTAAATTTGAGAATGTTTTCCAGGAAGAATGACACTTGTGGGAATTTGATTTGCATTGTTTACAGCGGGGGAGAGAGTGAGAGATACCTTTCACTAGAGCCAATAAACCAAGTGAGCAAGAGCAGGCATGGAATTCTCCAACTAAAACCATGAATATTTCCAGGGTAGCTGCTTATCCATTTGTATCATTGATAGTAATCTCTCCTGATATTGATGAATATTCAACAATCCTTTTAATGATAATCTGTTTGTTTTAGTCGATCCATCTGTTTACCATGCACAAGAGAAACAACAAGAGCCATCCGAAAACCATTCCCAGGAACAAGCTGTCGTGACCACGGTACGTGTGAACAATGTAACTTACAGTCAAACTTGTTATGACTGAGTGCCAGAGTATGTTTGATGAAGGATTCTTTCACTTTAGCAGTGTACTTAAGATTGTTCAGGCAAGTTTGCATAAAATTGTTCAAGCAAAATTAGATACAAGATGGTGATCCATTTAAACACTATAACTGGCTAGCTCAGACAGCTGGTTTGTGCTGCAGACTGATGCCAACAGTGCGGGTTTGATTCCAGCACCAGCTGACGTTACCATGAGACTGCCACCTTCCCAACTCACGTGTTGCTTGAGGTATGGTGACCCTCAGGTTAAACCACTATCAGTCATCCTTCTCCGATGAAAGAGCAGCCCTATGGCCGTCTGGAACTATGGTGACTTTGCTGATACCTCATCCATAGTGGAATGGACTTAAAACTGAAACTGACTTGCATTGGGACTTGATTACTTTTGAAGTGACTTTTCCGATAACTGGTTCATTCTGTGCATGGTTCACTTTGTGACTGACTAATGCTGTAGCTGACCAGCTTCTGGAGAGACAATGACACAGTCTTTGCTGACCCTGAAGACTGACCCATGCTGTGATCTGGCTGGGCAGTGAGGAGCAGGACTTTGCAAATTCCTCGGGGTCTGACAGGCCTGTTAACTGGGCCACATTGAATCAATTACCTTCTTCTGTGCAGACAGGGAGCTATTACCAAAAACCATGCCAGTCCCAGCCATCTTTGTGAAGCGCGACAAGGGAAGATCAGAGTCAGAGGCCGCTGTCAAGATTAAGACATCTGATGCTGTAAGTGATACCTCCATCATCCCTTGTAATGTGAAACCTTGCTATTCCTTGGGATCCCCTCTTAAAGAGGTGTCTTTCCATAAGGTCTAGTGAACCATGATGTCCATTGAACCTCATTGGACGCTGTGCATGTAGCCCACATCCCCTTCAAAGATGATAATAGTGTGTCTGAATCATCAGTGTTGTAAGGTACCACATGGCAACAGACTGGACAGAGACAAATGATTCTGTGTGAAGTCTCAGGCAGCAGGAAAGGATAAAGTGGTTGAGGAGGCTAACGGTATACTTGCCTTTATTAGCTGGGGCATATAGTTTAAGAACACATGATGCTGGAAATGTTATAACACTTTGTGCCGCAAGTAGAGTATCATGTGCAGTTTTGGAAGCCACATTATAGGAGGGATGTGATTGCACCGGAGAGGGTGCATGGGAGATTGACATGAGGATGATGCCTGGTTTGGAGAGTTTCAGTTATGACATGAGTTTGGATAGACAGAGATTGTTTTCCTCGCAACAGAGGAGATTGAGAGGAGATATGATTGAGATGTACAAAGTTATGAAGGGCATAGGTAGGATAGAATGGATGGAGTTTGTCCCCTTGGTGGAAGGATCATTGACGGGGGCATAGGTATATGATAAGGGGCAAGAGGTTTAAAGGGGATGTGAGGAAGATGTTTTTTGCCCGGAGGGTGAAGGGAATCCGGAACTAACTGTGGTAGAGGCAAAAACCATGATAACATTTAAGAGATATTCAGATGTGAATAGGTGAACAGGCAGAGTTTTTTTCCAAGAGTAGGGAGTCCAAAACTAGAGGGCATAAGTTTAAGGTGAGAGGCGAAAGATTTAAAAGGGACCTGAGGGGCAAATTTACTCGCAGAGGGTGGTGTGTGTATGGAACGAATTGCCAGACCAAAGTTGTAGAGGCTGGTGTAATTACATCATTTAAAAGGCTTCTGGATGGGTAGTGAATAAGATGGGTTTAGAGGGTTATGGACCAAATGCGGGCAAATGGGACTAGATCAGTTTAGGATTTCTGGTCAATAAGGACAATTTGGACCAAAGGATCTGTTTTGTGCTGTATAACTCTGTGACTCTGTGTATACTTTCAATACCAAGGCACACAAGGCTATGGACCAAGAGCTGGAAAATGAGATTAGAATAGTTAGATGGGTGTTTTTGACGAGGACATAGTCAATGAGCTGAAGGGCCTTTTGCTGTGCTGTAGATCTCTGAGTCTATGAATCATGCTCAGCCTTATTCTGTAAATAGCTGGGAGATTGATCGTAAAAGGTAAAGTTGCTAAGTCTATATTCCAGCAGTCTCTATTGATCCTGGCTAAGGACACAGCCCAAAATGTGGAGGAGGAGGCAGTCACTAAACTGAGATCTCAAACTGGTTCCCACCTGCCATTCCCTCCTGCCTGACAGCCAACACTCACTGTCTTCTGCTGAGACCTACCTCCGTATGCAGGGATCCAAGGTGCTTAAATAAAAGCAAATAATTTTGAAGACCTGAAATTGCGCGATGCTTGTGTCAAAACATTAACTCTGTTTCAGTCTGCACAGCGGCTTTCAGACCTACCGAGTTTGCTCATAGATCATAGAATCCCTACAGTGTGGATGGAGGCCATTTGGCCCATTGAGTCCACAGTGACTGTCCGAAGAGCATCCCACCCAGACCCATCCCATCCCTGTAAACCTGCATTCCCCAGTCTTTCCTTCATTTTTGTATCCACAATGCTTAAAAGTGGCAATTATCACCTCACTATAGCCACAGCTTTTTATTTAAGTCTAAAAATTGGGAATGTCAGTCAAGGTGTTCTGCTGATGTGCCCTTGCCTGTACTTTCACTGTTTTTGCCTCTCCACTTAGCTGAGAGATGCCTGTGAGGCAAATGCACTCCATGCTGAAGAATACAAACACGTTACTGATGTGCGGAAGGTGGTAACAGACAGATTCCTCTGCACTGGAGGACAAGAACCTACAGCTGAGGAGGTTTCCTGCAAAGGTATATGGCTCAGTAATTTAACCTCAGCACTTTGACTGTTTTATTGTGTGTCTGTTTGTGACTTTGTGTCTATTTCTGTATGTTTCTGCATGTATATCTGCACATGTGCTTTTGTGAATTTGTGTACTTGTCTCTATCTGTCTTTTTGGGTGTCAGTTGCTGTGTATTTGTCTGTATACGTGTGCCTGCATGCTTATGTATGCATTTGCCTCTCTGGGTGTGGCCATTTAGGTATTTATAGTGAATGTGCTTGCATGTGTGACTGCCCCCTTTGTGTGTCTATTTGTATTTGCGTGAGTGTGCTTATATCTGTGCCTCTGTTTCGGTGCTTGTGCATTTGTGTGAAGGATCAGCCATCAGGAAGAAATTGTTTCCACTGGCAACCAGAGAATACACGTTTAAATAATTAGCAAGAACTCGGGGAGAAGTTGAGGAGAATGTTTTTCTATCTATGAGCTGTGGTCTGGAAAGTGCTGCTCAAAAGGGCAGTGCAAGCAGATTCACTCATAATTTTCAAAAGGGGGAATTGGATAAACACTTGAATGCGCAATTTTTGGGGATATAGGGAAAGACAAGAGAATGACAGCAAAGTTGGATGACTCTTTCTTAGAACCAGCACAGGCACAAAAGTGTCATAAGGCTCTTCAATTCAAAGTTTCAATTTTTTTAAAAAAAAGACTGTGTTTAGTCACATCTTGCCATATTGATTTGCAGGTGACTCGGGGGGGTGCCTTATATGTGGAGAAAAAACGACGATTCATTCAGGTGTGTTTTACAGTTCCTGCAGATTCTTTGTTTCCCGTTAGGGATATGTTTGTGTGTTGTAATAAGTGAGGGCAGTGGATCAAATTTCAGAAGATTTTAAAATCAAAAAATAAAGTCAAGGCAAGAGAGAAAGGTAGTTTATATGGAAAACGATGAACAGACCTTAACAGGAAGGGATAGAGAGGACAAATCTAAAATTAAATCAAAAGGTAAGATTGGATGTTGCAGGAATAAGATAAGGACTGTATTAAAGGCTCTATATCTGAATAAACTCATTCAAAACAAAACAGATTAACTGAGAGTTTAAAAAGAAATAAATATGATCTTGTACCTGAAATAACTCTACAGAGGCCAGTATCCTGTCACCAAGTCATCCTTTATTTATAAATGTGCACTCCTTGACCATAATGCTGCCTCATGCAGGGTCAGGGCATGACCTTTTTTATGTCAGCCAGGGCTCCTTGATTGGGGCTGTTAATTTAGTCCAATCATGGAACTCATATTCTGTGAAGCACAGCTGGCTGACCTTGTTACAATCACTATAGCAACAGTTACAAAGACATGGCTGCAGGATGACATAGACTGCTCCAATTTGTGGAAGATTTGAGGAGAGAACACAGATTTAGGGTAATTTGCAAATAAATGAAGCAAGAAATGAGGAAGAACTTTATGATGCAATAAGTGGTTAGCAGCATCTGGAGTGCTCTGAAATTGTGGTGGAGGCACATTCATTCAAGGCTTTCAAAGAGAATTAGCTTTTTTTTTGAAAAAGAACCACGTGCAGGGCTAATGGGAAAAGTGGGGGTAATGGCACTTAGGAAACTGCTCACTTGGAGAGCTCGTACTGATACAACGGGCCAAATGACCACTTCCTAATCTGTAACAATGCTGTAATTTTGTATAATATGTGGTTTCAGTGTGTGATTCTAACATGTGTTTTCCTATATTCTACAGGTGGGCGTTGTAAGTTGGGGAGTTATTAATGTGTGCGATACTGTGAACCCAGACAAGAAACATGCCCGCGACTTTCACCTCAACTTATTCAAAGTGTTGCCATGGTTGAAAGAGAGACTTGGCAAAATTATGACATTCATAGATTAGGGACAGGAGGAGGCCATTCTGCCCTTTAATTGGATCATGGTTGGTCTCTACCTTAATGCCATCCCTCCACCTCAGTTCCACCAGCCTCAGTAACCTTACCTAGTGAAAAATCTATCAGTCTTAGTTGTTCCAATCTTGAACTGGGGAGTGTTCCAGATTTATCACTACCCCTTGTGTGATCAAGTGCTTCGTGACATCTCCCCTGAGAACCTGGCTCTAGTTTTAAACCAATTGCCCTCATGTCCTGGACTCATCCATGGGTCTGGGTTCTCTATTTACCTTGCTGAATACTTTAATCAGTTCAAACATCTCAAAAATATCAGCCCTTAACATTATTGACTCAAGGGAATAAAAAACCTAGTCTCTGCAATGTCTCCTTGTGTTTGGACCTTTTCAGTCCTGGTATAATATCATCAGTAGTGGATCATTCGAACTACCTTAAGCAATAAATAAGACCATGATCTCAACTTTACTAACCTTGATCCCCCATGACCCTTAACTCCCTTATCAATCAAAAATATGACTAGCCTGACTTCAAACAGATTCAATGATCTACCTGCTCTGGGGTAGGGAATTCCAAATGCCGCAGACCCACCGAGAGGGGAAATTCCTCTGTACCTCCAACCGAAATGCTCTGCTCCTTCTTAGTTTGGAACTCTGCCCCCGGATCCACCAGGTGAAACATCCTCTCAGCATCTAGCCTGCAAACCCCCTTCAGAGTCATTTATGTCTTAATTAGATCACTTCTTATTTTTCGAAATGCCAATGAGTATTGGTTCAACCTGCTCAACGTTTTCTTATGAGATATCCTCTTTATCCCAGGGATCAAGCCCAGTGAACTAGTACTGAACTGCTTCCAATGCAGTAATTAAGGAGATAAATATTGTACACAGTCTTCTAGATGAACTGTCACCATCACCTTGTACAGTTGTAGCAAGACTTGCCAACATTTATATATTATACCCTTGCATAAAAGTCAAAACCCCCTTTGCCTTCGTAGTTTTTTTTACTGTGCCTGCATGCTGACTTTTTGTTAATCATTTATAAGGACACTTACAGATCTCTCAACAAAAAATGAAAGAACTGCCGATTCTGGAAATCAGAAACAAAAATGGAAATCGCAGGAAAAACGCAGCAGGTCTGGCAGCATTTGTGCAGAGAAATCAGAGTTAACAGTTTGGGTCCAATGACCCTTCTTCAAAGTAGAGGTCCCTCTGTGCCTCAGCATTCTGCAGTCTCTTCTATTTAAGTATTCCAGTTTATGAAATATTCCGGTTTATGAAATATTCCAGGTTATGAAATAATTCTTGTGAATCTGCACTGCATCTCCTCCAAGGATACTAGTTCCTTCCTGAGATGCAATGAACAACTGAATACAGTTACTCCAGATGGAGTCCATCCTGAGTTTTATTGTATCTGCAGTACAAGTATTCCCATTCATAATCCAGTTTGCTTTCAGACAAAGGCCAACATTTCATTAGCTTTCTTAATTTTATTTGTACCTGTTTATGAATATTTTTGAAGTATTTTCTGTAGTTGGGCCTTCTAAATCTCCATTCATCCACAGTTCCTTGCTTCTTGCCATTTAGAAAATATTCTGATTTTTTCCACATCTCCATCTCCCGTAGTTTTGCCCGCACATTACATCGGTCGCTGTCTCTGCAACTTTTCCCTCCCATCTGCATCATTTACCGTTCTACTGAAGATGGTGTCACTTGCATATATGGTTTCTTCATTCTTTCACCTGGTCTATTTATAGACATGGTGAAAAACAGTGATCCCTGGGATTTTCTGAAGAAGTGTCTGACCCGAAATGTCAGCTTTCCAGCTCCTCTGATGCTGCCCGGCCTGCTGTGTTCCTCCAGCTCCACACTGTTTTATCCCTGGGAGTACACCAGGAAATTTTCTGACAATTAAAATATATACCATTATCTCCCATCTTTGCAATCTACCTTGTAGCTATTTCCCTATGTGTCTATAGATTATCTCCAGTTCCATATGCTTTAATTTTTGTGAACAGTCGCTCACAATGGAACCTCATTGAATGTCTTCTGGAACTCCATATCAATAATATACATAGACATGCCCCGATGCAGCATAGAGGTTACATTCTTGGAATGTTGGATTGTGACTTAGGAGAAGGTTGTTCAATCCTTTCGTCCTATTCTATCATTTGGTAAGACCATGGCTGATCTGGTTGTGGACATTTTCTGTCTGTCCTCATAGCCCTGGGCTATGAAAAGTCTACCTAACCTGGTCTTGAATAAATTTAATGACGCCTCAATACTTTTTGGGGAATTGAATTTCATTGACTTGAGAGAGAGAGTAAAGGGTGAAAAATACACCTCCCCCCCTCCATCTTCAAAGGGAGAGCTCTTAAACTGTCCCCTAGTTCTGGAGTCCTGCAGAACAGGACCTAATTCTCCACAAATTCAACTGGGTCTGTGGCTATGACCTGGCATTTCAAAATCCAAGCCCACTCTCTGATCAGTTTGTATTGATCCAACTGCTCATTCTCTCTCATTCTCCTGACAGATTTGAAGGGCAGTTTAATCATGTAGTTAATTTGATAAGTTTAGACATGAGTGTGGCTACCAATGGAGCAAGCACACAGCAAAGGCCCAACTTGTCAACAGTGCCAAGTGCAAGATTTTACCTTGACTTCACTGATCAAGACAAACAGCCTTCACAAACGCACATTTGGGGTATAGGACAAAAGGAGCTGGAGTAGGCTTCCCGGCCCTTCGAGCCTGGCCCACCATTCAATAAGTTCATGGCTGATCTGGCCCAGGCCTCAACTCCTCTTCAGTGTCAGTTCATCATTGCCCTCAATTTTCTGATATTTCAAAAGCCTCTTTAAATAATCAAAGTGATCTAGTCTCCACAAATCTTGCATCAGGAATTCTAGGCATTCACTACCCTCTGGGCGGAGAAATTACTTTGCATCTCAGGTTCAAATGAGTATCTTCTTATTCAAAACTATGTGCCCTCGTTTGAGATTTCCCCACATCTTCTCATTTTGTCAATCTTCCTCAGAATCTTGTATCTTTTAATAGGATCACTCCCCATTCTTCTAAACTTTAATGAACAAAGCTCCAACCTGTTTAACCATTCTGAATACGACAGTCCCTTCATTCAGGTCTCGTGAATATCAAAGAAAGCTGCCTTGAATGCCAGCACATCCATTCTGTCCCAGCGCTCCCGCTGCAGCCTCACCCACACCCTGTTAAGTTGTAAGAAGACTTCCTTATTTTCAAAATCCAACCATCTAGAAATAAAAATTTCATTTGCCTTCTTAATTGCTTGCTGCACCAGCACACTTATTCTGTTCCATGCTTTTAAGAAAATCCATTCTGCTGCAGATAACAGTGTGTAGAGCTGGATGAACACAGCAAGCCAAGCAGCATTGGCCTGCTGTGTTCATCCAGCTCTACACCCTGTTATCTCAAATTCTCCAGCATCAGCAGTTCCTTCTATCACTGTAACAATTTTAACCCCATTGTGCTGCAGTTTTTTTTTGATGTCTCTCTCTCTCATTTTGTTTCTGGTTGGCAGCAAAAGGAACAGAGAGCAATGGAAGGGATCATTGAATCATCTGCCTAATTCTACACCTTACCCAAAATTCAATTTCCTTGGCAGAGGGGGAGAATATAGACATGAGAGAGAAAAGAGCTCGGTAGAGATAGAAAGAAAGATGGCATGCATAAAGAAAATTAGACAGGCAGAAATAGAGAAGGAATGAGAACAGGAGACAAAAAAAAAAGGCACCGAGTGAGAGCGTGGAGAGGGAGAGAGACAAAAGAAAGTGAGGAACTGTGAGAGGTATAGAGAGGAAATTTGAGCGGGAGAGATAGTAATAGGGACAGAAATAGTCTATGTGGAGAGAATGAAAGGGATTGAAAAATGGGAGAAAACAGAGCCAGTCAGAAAGAGACAGAGAGGAAGGTGAGTGAGACATAGAGTATGTAGGAAATAGGGTAAAAGAGACAGAGAAAGATAGTGAGGCACAGAGATCAATAGGAAGAGGGGCAGAGAGATGTAGAGATGTACAATGAGGGAGGAGGACAAACAAATGATTGACAGAGAGAAAGAGATGAAAGGAGAGAGAGAAACCATGTTACTATGAAGTCCTGACTTAATACTTACCTATACATACATATTATCAATGATGTGGTGAAAATACCTGAACATGTCATAGATTAGGAGCCTTTCTGAGGAAATATTACATTTATGAGCAAGAAGAATAGGTGATTGTTGGTGTTTACTGATTTATTTCCCTTCCTTCACCAATTTGGTGCAATTAAATGTACACTGGCATATGTTTCTTTTGGCTTGTCTTGTAAAAGACTGTTGAAATAACCTTTATAAGTACATGAAATCCTTGTTTGCAAGTATTTCCCAGTAAACAATGATCCATCAGCACATTTGGGAGCCTGAAGCATGATTGGAATGAGCATAATTATGAAAGAAAACATTCTGTAATGTACACAAGCCACCAACACTAAGAGATGACTGTCTCCCTGAATCCTATTTCCCAGATTTTTCCCTACATCTCCAATTCTTCCAAATGGCTAGATAAATTTCTTTAGAAGGATGTTAGATGCCCCAGAAGTTGGCAAGTGGTCAGAAATAAGTCTTTGATGATAATATCAACCCAAATATTACCATGGGGAGAACATAAAATATGTGTGTGTGATACAAGTATTCCTACTCTTTGGAAATAATGTCTGAAATTGCACGTTTGTGCTGTAGGGATATGTATGTGAAGGCAATATGTCTTCAGCTGTGATAACAGAATTCCAATCACATTGCAGATTTCCTTTAGGCAGTCCCCTTGGATTGAGGAAGATTTGTTTCCATTATAGTTCTGTAAGTACTGAGATGGTTGTAAATCGCATGTGAGACTTTGCCTCATGGAAAGGTGATGTTGATGTGTCGGCTCAGTGGGTTGAACGTTAATACGCTTCCTCTAACTCCTTGACTTTGCCTCGGCCTGTCGCCAATAAAGTCTCCCACTGTGTTTAGTGCCCTGGTGGGAGAACTTTCCCCATTTCAGTTGGTCACACGCCAAGGACTTCCTTGAGTCATATCTCCTCGGGATTGCAATGAGGACAACGAGGACCAGACCGTACCCATTGGCCTCCTGGGAGTCTTCGACTGCAACCAATTCTGAGTACAGCAGTTGCTTTGGGAATCTGGTGCCAGGCATACAATCAACATGTCCAGCCCAGTGGACCTGGTTTTCAGTGACTTGCGCCTCAAGGCTGTGTGTAGGGTTCCATTGTTCTGTGTTTCATTATGAGAAACTGGGAACATAATGTGCTCACCTGGCTTGATTGGTTACACATGGATGTTGGCTCCCAGATAAGTAAAGAGACAATGTGCAAGCTGAACAGGAAACAGAAGGTCAGGTTTTACAGTCCTCTGTCAGTGGGTTTGTGAGGGGAGGCATTCTAAAATTCCTCTGATCACCTTCCTGATGGTCTCCCACAAGGAATTTTGGGTGGGATGGTAGAGGCCTGGGTCAACCTGCCTTCCTGGCCTTACTGTAACTGAGGCGCTTGAAGTTGCCAAAACTATTTTAAGGGCTATTTACGGCCTGGCATGAATTTTCAGGCGAAATGTGAGGCTGTCACATAGTTGGGGGAGTTGGAAGGCTGTTGCCATGGGGTTGGGTGGAGTGGGGGGTTTTTCAGCCCACTACTATTCTACTGCTGAAACTCTCATTCATGACTTTGTTACCTGTAGCTTCAACTATTTGAATTTACTCCTGATTGGTCTCCTACTTTCCACCCTCAGTGAACGCAAGATCATCCAAGATTCTGCCACCGCGTGTTAGTTCATAGCATGTCCCATTTCCCTATCACCCCCCTGCTCGCTGATCAACATTGGCTTCTGCTTAAATTCCCAAGCCTGACTTTAAATCTCTTCCCGGCCTCACCTCTCCTTATCTGTATTATGCCCTGCAGCCTCACAATCCGTTCTGAATCAAGTACTCTCGTTCTGAGCCCTTGAACATGCCCCAAATTTAATTGCCTCACTTTTCTGCCCAACCTCTCCCAAGCCTTGATTCCCTCAGCCTTGAGTGTATTCAACTGCCTCCTTTGATATCAGTGGAAGAGAACTCCAAAGACGAATGACCCTCAGAAGAAATCCGTCTTCAACTCCATTTTTAGTGGTAGACCAATTATTTTGTAACTTTGGCCCCCAGTTCTAAATATCTACATGGCCTACATAGCTTCAAGATCACTTCTCATTCTTATGAGAAGGTAGTGGTGTAGTGGTAACGTTGCTGGAATTGTAATCCAGGGTCCCAGGCCAATATTCTGGAAGTGTGGGTTTGAATCCCATCATGGCAATCTTAATTCCATAAAAATTGGAATTATTGAAAGAAAATAACTAATATTGACCAATTTTTCTCACTTTGGAGAAAGGAACTCTAGCATCTTCTCATAGTCTGACTCACATGTGCCTCCAGACCTACAGCAATGCAGTTGAATTTTAACTGCCCTTCCAAGATGTCAGGGATGGCCATTAATTGCTTGCCCAGCCAATCCCACCTACATGTCATGAATGAGTTAAAAGAAGTTATTCTATTGGTATCAGTCCAATCTGTTTGACCTTTCCTAGCAAAATAATCTCTTCATTTACGTAATCAGCTGATTTAACCTTCTCTCAACTTTACAGTCTTTGCATCCCTCCTTAGGTAAGGAGACCAAAACTGTAACCACTGTCTTTAGTGTTCTAAACTCAGTAATAACAGCCCCTCTTGCCTGCTTTGATCTAATGGGACCTTACCTGATCAGACAAAATTCCAGTTTCGGCTGATTCCATTTCACAGAAATGTCGGGTCAGAAGCTCATTCGGAATCATTTATGTTAATTTCTATTTGATATGGACCTTACTCGATCAGTCAATGACCTGACCATTTGGACCATCTCAGCATAGTGTTTGCACTGATGGTCAACATTTCCAAACTGATGTTCACATGGTCACGACTTTACAGAACTTGAATATTGTTGAAAAGAGAGGAAAGGTGCTGTTAAATGTTTTTGTCTAGCATTACAAGGATAAACACAAGAATGACAAAACTCAGACAATCACAACCATTTATATTGCAGTGGAAAAGGATGCTTGTTGGTTAGCAAGTGTACAGACTATACTTGACTAACAGTCTCTGGCAAAGCCCAAAACAAAACAGCTACGGGTCTCTATTATGCTGAGATTAGGTAATACTTGCTCTCAATCCAGAGCTACAAAGCAATTTAAAATCATGAGTTGACCTTCGATTTTGACTTTTTGGCATTTTCTAAACGTGACGATCATACACAGGCATCAATTCTCTGGAAAACGAAATAATATGTTCAAACTGTAAACCTTTTCTGTAATACACTGGAGATTCTGCTTTGTTTTCTCCACAGCAACACCTCAGCCAATCAAATCGGCTTCTCAACCAATCAGCACTCTTACTACCTGTAGATGTATATAAATAGATAAATATAAATTGCTGTGATTGTGTGATCTTTCACATTCTTCCATTTGTCCTGAATAGTGCAAGAGGAAAACCTTCAGCAAGTTGTGCAGGAAATTGGCGAGGCCACTTCTGGAGTACTGTGTCTATTTCTGGTCACCGTGTTACAGGAAGGATATTATTAAGCTGGACAGGGTTCAGAAGAGATTTCTCAGGATATTGCTAGGATTGAAGGGTTTGAGTTATGGGGAGAGGCTGGGACTTTTTTCACTGGAGTATAGGAGGTTGAGGGGTGACCTTATAGGGGTTTATAAAATCATGAGATGAATGACAGATGTCTTTTCCCTAGGGTGGACACTTAGGGAAAGGGGGCATACATTTCAGGGGCGATAGGAGAAAGATTTAAAAAAGACATGAGGGGCAAGACTTGGAGGGACGTGGGCCAAGCGTAGGCAGGTAGGACTAGTTTGGTTTGGGATTAGAGTCGGCGTAGACTGGGTCTGTTTCCATGCTGCATGACTGTATGACTTGTTATGGACCAGACCAGACCCCCTCAAAATATTTTACCCAAGTGGTCTAGACCCAAACTTTTTCATACTTTAAATGCAAATGTAAAGGGCTGTGTTCCAGATGCAATGCGACTGGTCAAACTACGAGCTGTTAAGCAAAAACACAATTTATTTAAACACTATAGTTAAAATGCAAACAAAAGAAGGAGAAATTTAAAATAACTCTATTGGAAAACTTAACAGAATAATAGATACAGTAACTATTATTAACTAACTGTTCCAATATAGTAACATCACCTAAAAATACCACTAGGCTAAAAGGAAAATTGAGACAAAGATTCTCACCTGCATTTTTCCCATTCAGCAAGAAAGAACATTAAGAGATAATTTAGAGACACTGGCAGCCTGTAGACATTCATTGTTGAGACCCCAATAGCTCCTGATGCTATCTGCAAAAAATCTGAAACTCAGAAATGTGGATCTGAGAGCTGGGCACACCCATTCAGACTGTTAAACGAAACCCCCAAGGCCTCATAAGCTGTTTACATTGCCCCAGGCTGCTTGTTGCCTCTGCCCTACAACTTTAGTTCAAAAAGAACAAAAACGTGCAGAAAAATAGAAGCTCCCAAAACCACAGCATCATTGTCGACTCTATGACTATGACTCTGAGTGATTTTCTTTCCAATCACATTTAAGCTGATATTCCCTCAGTCTAACCGGTTTGTGTTTCACTGAACGTGTCAGGGTATCTCACTCACATTGATATAAAAACACACTACAAAACTTTAACGTAAAATATCCCACGCTGCTTCACAGGAACATAATCTAGTAAAATTAGACAATGAGTGACATGAGGAGAAAACTAGGTCAGTTGAGAAATAAGTTTGGTCAAAGGTGTGGATTTTAACGTATGTAATTGAAATGAGGCAGTGAGTTGGAGGAAATTCCAACACTTGGAGCTCAGGCAGCTGAAGGTGTAGCCACCATTAGTGGAGCGATGAAAATGGGGCAAGTACATGAAGTTGAAGAGCAGGATGTTCCAGCAGGGTTTTGGGGTTGGAGGAGATCTATAGAGATAAGGAGATGCTAGAATGAGGATTTCTAAAACAAGGCTTTGCTGAACAGAGGATCAATGGAGGCCAGTGGTACAGGGGATAATAGAGGAGTGGGACTTGCTGTAATGTTGGATTTTGCAGAGCTGAGAATTATGGGGGAGTTAGGTTGGATGACCAGTGGGATGAGCATTGAAATAGCACAAATGTAACAGGGCTGACTAGGGCTGAGCTGAGGCAGGAGGAGAAACAAACAACAGTCCAGATGTGGAAACAGGTGATTGAGAGAAGTGGGGTCAGAATTTAATCTTGGACTCAGCCATATTGCCAAGGTTACAAATGATATGGCACAGTCTTAGACAGATGTCTGGAGCATAGTGACTACTGCCATGTAGGAAGTACATGTTTATTGCAAGGCGGATGGAATATTTAAGGAGATAGTAATTTCACTGTCAATCCTGGTGTTTGGCCAAGTATTTGCTAAAACTCGTTTCCACAGCCATATCACATTCTTCAGTGACTGCCTCCAGCTCAGACTCACCCCGCGTAGATTCCAACTGAAGTTTCATCCCTCCTGTTTTGAATCCTCCCAGGATCACAGGTATCTCTGTGATGTTCAACATTCCACAGACAGCTGCTCCCGCCACATCCTGAGATCCACACTCACTGCCATGCAGTATCGCGTGCACACTCTCAACCTTTCTCTCCAAAATAGCACAACACACTGGCTCAGGCCTGCACCACTCTGCAGTTTCACTTCATCCTCCCGTCCATTCGTCATGCTAGCAAGAAACGTTTTCCTTTCCTTTCAGGCATCAAGGCCCACAAAATGCAACAACTCAAAGATAGCCATGACCTTCTGGAACCTTCCTCTCCTCCACTTCCCTCTGACTCCATCTCCTCTCCCAACCCCACCTCCTGTCGGGTATTCACCATCCCCCCCAACCCTCCACTCTCCGAAGCTGAATGCTCAGTACTCAGCAAAGGCCTCAGCTTTATTTCTCTGCATCCCAACCTCAACCAATTTCGGGCATGACATTATGTCAAACTCTTCTTCCGCCATCTTCGTCTCCGTGCTCATTTCTTTGGACAAGAGTCCTCTCCTTGTCTACAGACCCCTTCACCCAGTTCCAACACTGTCCCTTCAACTGGACCCCTCCCTCCGGCCTTTTACCTGTGCACGATCTGTTCATTGAGAACTGTCGACGTGAAAGTAGTCGCCTCAATTTCTCTGACCCCCTCACCATATCCAACCTTTCTCCCTTAAACTGACTGCACTCCGTGCACTTAGATCTAACCCTGGCTTTGGCATTAAGCCTGCCAATAGGGGTGTTGCTGTTGTATTCTGGCGTACTGACCTCTACATTGCAGAGGCTCAGTGCCAGCTCCTCCTACCTTCCCCTGGACCATGACCACATCCTGACACATCAGGCCATTGTATCTACTATGGTAACTGATCTCATTTCATCTGGTGACCTCCTCACCCGCCACCACAGCTTCCAAGCTAATTTTCCTCCAGCACCACACAGATCGTTTCTACCTCCTTCCAAAAATCCACAAACAGGGTTGTCTGGGCAGACCCATTCTTTCACCCTGCTCCTGCCCCACAGTACTCATCTCTTTCTACCATGACTCAGTCTTCTCTCCCCTTGTCCAATCCCTGCCCACGTACAACTGCGGCAGTTCTGAGGAAGCGTCACCGGAATCGAAACGTTAACTCTGATTTTTTTCTTCACTGATGCTGCCAGACCTGCTGAGCTTTTCCAGCAACTTCTGTTTTTGTTCTTGATTTCCTATTGAAGTCTGACAAGAGGAGAATGCTTGCTTTTCTTTCAAAGAGTCTATAGATTTCTCTTGAACCAGAGAATAGAGATTGGATCATTGAATATTTGTAACACAGAGATAAATAGGCAGATTCTTGCCTGTTAAGGGAGTCAAAGACCATACGGCAGAGGCAGGAAAGTGAATTTGAGATCATAATAAGATCAGCCTAATCTCATTGAATGGTGGAACAGGCTTGATGGGCCAAATGGTCTACCCCTGGTCCTACTCTGCATGTGTGCACGCAAAACCAAATACAAAGCAGAAAATCCGCCTCAGACATTGCTCAGGGAACTCAGAAAGACTCGCCTGCTCATCTGAACATTGTCTTTGGGATCTCTAACATCCACCTGAGAGGGTGAGTAACATCTCATCTGAAGAACAGAAGCTCTGACAATGCAGCAGTCCCTCAGCTGGAGTGACATTCCAGAACTTGTGTTGAAGTGCTGGAATCAGTCTGTCTCAGGGAGAGGAAGCACAACACAGTCTTGCCCCTGTGGCTGCCTTCCTCCCGATGTTTAGTCAATTGGACTCTGCAATGAATTTTCCAGGACAGAGTGGATAATCCTGTCCAGTCCCAACCCATTCCACAGCACTGTTCCCACCTCCCCTTATAAAGATTAGCCACAACTAGAATGGTGCATTCGGTGGAGGTGGATCTTGTGAGAAACCTATTTGACTGGTAGAGGCATCGCCAAGGAGATTGCACCAGTTGAAGAAACTTGACAGTTAGACTTTGTTTAAATTTTAAACAAAGCACGTTGAGTTATTGATTTGTCGCGTACTGAGATACAGCGAAAACTATTGTTTTGCATGCTCTTCAGGCAGATCATACTATACACTGTTTGACTCCGATTGGTCAGACTGTCACCCTAAAAGTACCAACTTGCACCAAAAATATGGTACAAGGTGATGAAAGAAAGGCCTGTGCCCAGCATCATTGGCACAACTGAAGCCCTTTTTACTCAACATAAACAGACAATGAAATTCAGAACTGATGGATATCGATGCACTCACAGAGTGACTTCCTTCAGATACAGCAAGGCATAGACAGCAGGACAGAAATACATGTCTCTACGGCATTCTCAGGCTGTTCACAATCAGGCAGCAGTACAGGGCCTGGACCATGTCAACCTCTATTTGCTTAACATGCTTTATTTGCAGGGAGATTAATGCAAAACAACTTGCCAAACAAGAGGCCTGATTAATATCTGGGGTGACATGATTGATGGCAGTGATGTGAAATAGAATGTTAACTAATATATAATCCCATTGACCAGGCTGTCCGTGCTTACACTGCCATTGGTGGGGAGTTATTGATTAATCAACATTAAGAGTGCAGTCTATGTTCCATCGAGTGGAGCACTACCCACTGGAGAGGTTAGAAATGGGGCTGGTCAGGATTGCTGCCTTGAATCTCTTCATCTTTCTTGTGAGTGGTAAGTGAATCCTCCAATTCAAACCGAAGGGACTGTGAACGTTTGTTTATCAGCAACATTCCAGGCTTGACAAGGGGCAGTGAGCAGGGATCCTGCAATCTGCTGGATAGGTTTATTATGTTTCTGGATTGTGTGTGTGTTTGCTGGGGTGAAAGATGCTTACTGTGCTGTTGTTAAAATTTCCTCTTGTCACGCAAATGACCCACTTTTTCAAGCAAAGGGTCAGGTCATTACCCCAACACTACACCCCCTTAATCTCCCCTTTGTGTTTTAATCCAGCTTTCCCTTCAATCAATCCTATTACAATTGTAGGGGAGACAAGGGCCTTGTGGTATTATCGCTGGACTATTAATCCAAAAATTCAACTCATGATGTGGGAACCTGGACCACGGCAGATGGTGGAGTTTGAATTCAATAAAGAATCTGGAATTAAATGTGTAATGATGACCATGAAACCTTTGTTGATTCTGGTTCACTGATGTTCTTTAGGGAAGGAAACTGCCATCCTTACCTGGTTTGGCCTACATGTGACTCCTGATGCATAGCAATGTGGTTGATTCTTAACTGCCCTCTGGGCAATTAGGGATGGACAATAAATGCTGATTTGGCCAGAGATGTCCACATCTGTGAGTGAATAAAAGAAAGTTAATGTACATCTCCCTGTGGGAGACAGTTCCACCTTTTTGTCATTCTCTGGATGAAGAGATTTCTCCTGAATTCCTGATTTGGATTTATTTGTGAATATTGGTGGCTCTGAACTCTGGTCTGTCAACTACTACTGGGAAAGTCCTCTCTGCATCTGCACTATTGAAATCCTTCTTAACTTTAAAGACCTCTAGATCACCATTCAGCCTTCTCCCTTCCAGAATGAGAGCTCCAGCCTGTTCAAAAATTCCCAATATTTGTATTCTTTTAGTCAGAGCTTTTTTTTTTACACCTTCTCTAGTTCCTCTCCTCGTAATAAATCAACAGAGTATACCTCCTGTCCAAAACTCCATCCAGACTCACTCCCTTCATGTAGACGCACTGCCATTATTCACTCCTGATCTCTCAGTAAAGACTTTCCATCCTGACTTTTTCCATACTCCTCTGTAAATATTCACACCCTCCTTTCCTCTATAATCCTCATTCCACAAACCCTCCATCCTCACTCCTTCCCTCCATATCACTCGGTAAACACCTTTCAATTGAGCACCCTCTACATCCACCAGTAAATATTTTGCACCCTTACACTATCTATATCCCTCAATAAACATTTGCTATCCTCCCACCTTCCATGCACCTTCTCTGTCCTCACTTCATCCATAGTACTTTGTAGATCATTTCGGCACGGCATAGGCAGTCTCCACATTCACTCACAATAGATTCCTCAGTCAACACTCACCATCCTCACTCCATCCCTCTTAGAATCAGTCCATGTTCACTCACATGCCCCATCATGCTCAGCCCTCAGTCCTGTGTTGCTGTGAGAGGGTGTATGTGAGCCCTGTGTTTATGTGCGGAGGTTTGTGTATAGGCACATATTGGGAGGTCAGATGTGTGTTTATGAGTGTAGGTGTGTGAGCGTGCTGTTGTGTGAGTGGTCCTATCGGTGTGTGTGTATGAACATTCCTGTGTGTGCATGCGTCTGTGTGCACATGTTGTTGTATCTGCATGTGACCTTGCATATTTGCATTTCATGTCAGAAAGAGCATGTACATGCACTGCGCCTCTTTCAACTCTACAAAACAGATGATGTCCATTCGCTGGTTTCTCCTTCAGGAAAACAGCCAGACCAATCAGATTCAACCTGCCTGGTTACAAAATCTGGCTGTTAACTGTCAGTTATCATTAACTGATGTACTATCCATGGTGATACCTCCACCAGTCACCGTACACTTGTCAACCAATCAGCACGCTCTCCTCATGCAATATAACTGTTGGTTTTTCCTTGAATTTTGTATTCTTGCAAAATGCCCTGATGAGAACAAGTCAAAAAATGTGTTTTTTTTTCAGAAGTCAGATTCTCAGGATATTGAGAATTAACGGATGCGAATTCTGAGCTCATATCATGTACTGTCTGATTTCTACCCTCTGATTATAGGTGAAAATGAAAATGATGGCATCACATGTAATCCCAACATTACAATCAGAGATGGGACGATCACACTGTCCAAAGGTGGGGAAGTTGGGAGCATCTTAAGGTACATTTGTCCCTTCGGGCTTTATCCTTATCCAGTAATAAGCCGAATCTGCAGAAGAAATGGGCGATGGAGTTTAATGAGAAATGACCATGGACGGATCATTTCGAAGGCAGAATGCAGAGGTGCACATCATTATTTTTCTTCTGTCATTCCCTGAATGTAATAGAAAATATAGAATATTTGTTTTCTACTGTTAAATGAGTTGAGGGGAGGGTGGCTGCATTTGACATCAAGGCAACATTTAACTGAGTTTGGTATCATGAAGCCTTAGCGAATTGAAGCCGATATTATTGGGGAATCTCTCCACTGGTGGGAGTCATACTTGGCACAAAGGAAGATTACTGATGTTGGAGGTCGGTCATCTCAGCTCCAAGTCTCTGTAGAATTTCCTCAGGCTATACCTAACCAGCTTCAACTGTTTGTTTTCCTCGGTCTAAAATCAGAAGTAGGAGCATTTGATGATGACTGCACAATCTTCAATATCATTCATGACTCCTCAGACACTGAAGTAGGTTGTGTCCATATGGACCTGGACGGCAGTCAGGCTTGGACTGATAAGCAGCAAGTAACATTTTTGCCTAGCATGCTCCAGGCAATGACCGTGTCCAATAACAGAGAATTTAACCACCTCCCCACCTTAACATTCAGTAGCATGAATATTCCTGAATCCCCAACTAGCAACGTCCTGGGGGTTACCATTGCTTAGAAACTGAACTGGACTCACCATACAAATAGTGTAGATATTACAGTGGATCAAAGGCTATGAGTTCTGTAGTGGGTAAGTCACCTCCAGGGCCTGTCCAACATCTTCAAACCTTAAATTAGGAATGCAATGAAATGCTCTCCACTTGCCAGAATAAGTACAGCTCCAATATCACGCAGAAAGCTTGATACCATCCAAGGTAAAACAGCCAATTTGATATGCCCCATCCACCGATACTAAAATACTCAATTCCTTCAGCACAGGAATACAGCGGTGGCAGTGTATACTATCTACAAGATGCATGGTTTGACATAGAAACAGAAGCAGACCATTCAGTGCATCAAGTCTGCACTGCCATTTAATGAGATCATGGCTGATCTGACAATTTCAACTCCATTTTCCTGCCTTTTCCCTATAACCCTTGATTCTCTGACTGGTTAAAAATCTGTCGATCTCAGCCTTGAATGTACTTGACGATCCAGCCTCAACAACTCTCCAAAGAATTTCACGGATTCAGTAGCCTCGGTGAGAAGTAATTCCTCCTCATCTCTGCCTTACATGTGTGACCCTTAATCTGAGATTATTGCCTCTGGTTCTAGATTCTCCCACAAGGGAATTCGATCTTTCCGCATCTACTCTGTCAAGTCCCCTCAGGATCTTAAATGTTTCAATAAAGTTACCTTTCATTCCTTTTTATGATTACTCTTACTTAAGCTTAACGAAGTTTTTTTTGACCCATGTTCCTACCTCACAAACTGCAGCAATTCACAAAAGCTCATAAAACAGTGCTTTCCAAACGGGAATAATCATCATCAAGGCCTGGTAATGGCACAAGTTGCACATCATCCGTCGTTGAAAGTAGATCATTGTTCCTAACTGGTCACTGGTTTGACTTGGTCTCTAAATGATCGAAGAAAGCTTCATTGCACAGTGAGCAGTGAGACTTGTAGCTGAGTGGCGCGGTGGAGGTGGGGTATTATTTAAGGGCCTTATTTAAGGGGAGGTTTGGAAATAGGTAAAGTGAGTGGGCAGAGGTTGGTGTGGAACCTGTCCAGTCAGGTGGCCTGCTCCTGAACACCATGCTCCGCGTGGGTCCTTTTCACACGCCATTCTCCTTTCAGCATTCAAGTGCCCGACGCCTTCGATTGAGCAAGGAGCATTCTTTCCGAGCAACACGTTATATGCCGTGGGAGACACTGTCAGCTTTGAGTGCGACGATGGATACAGCCTGTGGGGCTCGAAGAGTAGAACCTGCATGATCAATGGAAGATGGAATGGGACCACAGCCGTGTGCCAGGATGGATGTAAGCCCTGAACGCTGAGGCCAAATTCACAGACTGAGTTTTCCTGTAAACTTCGCTGGTGGTGATTGTGGTTGTGGTGGGGGGGATAGGAGGATGGTGGTGGTGTTGTGAGACACAGATGTTGCCAGGGAGATCACTGCACATGAACGTATCCAATCCCCAAAATGTACGCTTTGGCATCATAAGCATATATTTAAACACTTCTTCAATAATATGAGGGTTTCCACCTGTACAATCCTTACAGGCAGTGAGTTCTAGAGTCTCATCACCCTCTGGGTTCGCACATATTTCATCACATCTCCTATATACCTCCTGCCCCATTCCTTAAATCTATACCCCTGATCCTTGATCCCTCCACCCAGGAGAAATATTCCTTCTGGTCTACCCTGCCTATACCCCTCCCAATTTTATACATCTCAATCATGAACCCTCTCCTCCCATCACCACTCCCCCTTTCATCCCCGCCCCCCCCCGACACACACACACACACACACACACACACACACACACACACACACACACCCAGACACACAGACAGACACACACACACACACACACCCCACCGCTCAGTCTCCTCTGCTTCAAGGAACTCCAATTTGTCCAATCTCTCTTGTAACTGAAATAGTTGAACTCAGGCAAGATTCTGATAAATCTCCTCTGCACCCTTTCCAGTGCAATCACATCCTTCCTATAATGTTGATTCCAGAACTGGACACAGTACTTCAGCTGTTTATTCAGTTCCAGCATCATCTTGCTGTTCTTAAACTCTGTGCTCCAGCTAATAAAGGCGAGATAACCATTACTCTCCTTAACCACTTTTCTACCTGTCCTGTTACCTTAACAGACTGGCAGACATGCATGCCAAGGTCCCTCTGATTCTTGGAGCTTCCCAGGGTGCTGTCATTCATCATGTATTTCCTTCTCTTGTTTGTCCTGCCCAAGTACATCACCTCACACTTATGTGAATTGAATTCATTGCCACTGATCAGCCCATCTGACCAGCTCTTGGATCCTGTGACCTAAGGCTAATCTTGTCACAATTTGCCATCACATCAATTCCCATGTCATCTGAAAGCTCACTGATCATTATTGGAGCTGTCTGATTTCTATTGCAGCTCTGCGGTGTACATTTGATTGCATATCCCCGTTTTCTGTTCACAGTGGATTCCTGTCCTAATCCTGGCATTCCGGCAGGAAGCATGAAATCCGGGACTAACTACGGCTTCGATGACAAGGTCAAATACTTGTGCCTCAACGATCTTGTTCTGATCGGCTCAAATGAGAGGATCTGCCTGGAGACTGGCGAATGGAGTGGATCGGAGCCTGTGTGTCAACGTGAGTGAATGGAAACGGCAGAAACATCACCCAAAATAAAAGCAACCGCCCATTTAAATGGGAGTATAAAAATTTGGAAAATGAGCACCCAGATTTAATTGATTCTTGTGACCAAATTTCTGATTAAATGTTGTCTTGAGGGCTCAAGGTGGGAACACAGTAAAGGAATGAGTGCATATTGGGATCAACTTTAATAGAATCAGGTCACATGGACTGAATGTTATCCTTACTACCCCTTACTGCTCCCAGTGGTTGGCACACAGCTGTATAAAACCCCTCAGGCACGCCGAAAGCTCCATTAAAATTGCCCTCAGTATGTCTGCGGCCTCATGGGAGGAGTAGGGTAAAGTTTGAGATGGATTCCCGGGAGCGCCCAGATCATTAAACCTGAAACCAGAATTGAATTGAATTAGCTTTATTGCCACCTGCACGACAGTAAGGAACGAGGGGGCATGAGACCAAAACCTCTTGCGCACACTTTTGAGGAGACGCTGGTGCACTTTAGTGTCAGTGGGCCAGTAATCTAGATGACCCAGACTGACCCTCTGAGTTCAAATCCTGCGCATAGTCTCTAGGGAGTAATGCACAATTTAATAAGTAAAGAAGGAACATGCGATTGAAGGCTGTCCTGAGTGAAGGCGACTTGAAATTGTCATAGAGGTGTACAGCATGGAAACAAACCCTTTGGTCCAACTTGTCCATGATGACCAGATGTGCTAAATTAATCTGAGGAAGCGTCACTGGACCCGAAACGTTAACTCTGTTTTCTCCACCACAGATGCTGCCAGACCTGCTGAGCTTTTCCAGCAACTTTATTTTTGTTCCTGATTTAGAGCATCCACAGTTCTTTTGGTTTTTATTTGCTAAATTAATCTCATCACATTGCCAGCATTTGGCCCATATCCGTCTAAACTCTTCCTATTAATATACCCATCCAGATGCCTTTTAGATGTTGTAATTGTACCAGCCTCCACCACTTCCTCAGGCAGTCTGTTCCGTACACGCACCACCCTCTGCATGAAAATGTTGCCCCTTGCTTCCCTTTTAAATCTCTCCCCTTTCACCTTAAACCTATGCCCTCTAGTTTTGGACTCCCCTACCCTGGGGAAAAGATCTTGGCTATTCACTCTATCCATGCCCCTCATGATTTTATAAATTTCAGCCTCCGATACTCCAGCCTTAAAAACAGTCTGGTTCAGTCATTCCCTTTAGGAAGGGAAATCCACTGTCTAGACCTGGTCGGGCCTACATGGAATCCAGACCCACAGTAATGCAGCTGATCTTTTACAGTCCTCTGAAATGGCCCCAGCCAGCCACTCAGTTCAAAGGCAATTTGAATTTGCCAACAAATGCTCGCATTTCCAGTGACACTCTCCTCCTCTGGAAGAGTATGAAGTCATACAGCACAGAAAAAGACCCTTTGGTCCTAACAGTCCATGCCACCCATAATCTCAAATTAATCTAGCCGCACCTGCCTGCACTTGGCTCATATCCCTCCAAACATTTCTTATTCATATATTTATTTAAATTTCTTTTGAGTGTTGTAACTGTACCCACATCTACCACTTCTTCTAGAAGTTCATTCCATACATGAACCACTCTCTGTAAAAAAAAATGCACTTTATGACTTTTTAAAATCTTTCTCCTCTCACCTTAAAAATATGTCCCCTAGTCTTGAAATCCCCACCCCGTAGGGAAAAGACACCTGTCATTCACCTTATCTATACCTGTCATGATTTTATGAACCTCTATAAAGTCACCCCTCAACCTCCAATACTCCAGTGAAAAATTCTCAGCCTATCCAGCCTCTCTTTATAACTCAAACCCTCCATTCCCAGCAACATCCTGGTAGATGTCTTGCAACATGGTGACCAGAGCAGGTCATAGTACTCCAGAAGAAACCTCATCAACATCTTGTACAACCTCAACATAATGTCCCAATTATTATGCAAAGGTCTGAGCAATGAAAGCAAACATGCCTTTTTAACCAGCCTTTCTATATGTGACACAACCTCAATGAATTCTGTACCTAAACCCACAGGTCTCTCTGTTCTACAACATTACCCAAGGCCCTACTTTTAATTGTGTAAGTCCTTGTTTGTTTCACAAAAATGTGATAATTTTCCAAAGATCTGTGACAATCTTCTAATTTTAGAGGATTTTTAGGCTTGAAAATTAATTAGGAGCAAGCTGGTAAGACAGTACCAAAATAACGAGGTGCACTGATAACTAAAAATGATCCGGCCTAATACCACACCCTACCTCAGCTTGGCAGAAAAGCTTAAATTATGAGGACTGGGTTCTATAGCAGAATTAGGCCGTTCGGCCTATCGAGTCTGCTCCATCATTTGATCATGGCTGATATTATTCTCAACCTCATACTCATGCCTTCTCCCTGTAACTCTTGACTCCCTTATGAATCAAGAACTCTGTCTTCAATTCTCTCAATGACTTGGCCTCCAGAACCTTCTGTGGCAATTCATTCCATGAATTCACTGCCGTCTGGCTGAAGAAATTGAGGGATGGTCTGACTGGGGGTCTTGAGACGTTAAAAGCGATTTGATTGAATGGACACTGGGGATATATTTGCTTTGGTCGAGGAATTGGGAATGAAGTATGGCAAATGTCAGTGACATCAATAGGCATTTCTTTGCACAAAGGATTGTGGGTATTTGTAATTCTCTCTCCAGAAAGACTGTGGATACTGAGGGCTGACTGGAGCCTTCAAGAATAGACTATAATAGTTTTTACTTGCTGTCTAAAGATATCGAGGCAGGCAAGTGAAGTGAAGTTACCAACAATGCATGATCGTGCCTTCTTAACATTTAGACTTAGCTATGCTGACACTTTCCTGGGTTGCTTCCTATATTTCACCTTTGATAAATTTTAAGGACATCTAAAACTCTTTCTGCCCATGTCTTTACAAATACCGAGTGCTTCTCGCTCTCTTTGTGCTGACCTATGTTGTTCCTGATCAAGCAATATCTTGACCTTAAAATCCTGACCAGAGTTTTCAAATCACTCTGTGGCCTCACTCCCTGCTCCCATTTCTGTAACCTCCTCCACACCCCCTCAACCCAGCGAGATATCTGTGCTCTTCTTTAGCATCCACAATTTTAATTTTTCCAACGTCAGATCCAATGCCTTATGCTGCCTTAGGCCTTCTCATTGGGAATTGCCTTCCCCTATTCTTTTCCATCATCTTTCAAGATTCTCCCTAAAACCTATGTCTTTTAGCAAGCGTTTTGCTCACTAGATCTCACATTTCCTTATCAACTCGGCCTCATACTTTACTCTGGTGAATGCTCCTGTGAATCACCTATGCTTTTTTCTTTATGTTAAAGGTGTTATGCAAGTATACCAGACTCCGAATTTTAACTCTGTTTCTCTCCCCACAGATGCTGTCAGACATGCTGAGGTTCTCCAGCGTTCTATGTGTTTGTTTGAGACCACCAGTTTCTGCAGTATTTCACTTTTATATAAATTGTTGTCCTGTCCCTCTCGTCCTCTCAATCCTATTTGGTGACTCTCTCTCCCTCACTCTCTCATTTCAGACAAATATTCCTTTGACCTGCCAGAGGAAGTGGCTTCTTATTTCTCTGCCTCATTTTCACGCTTTCTGAGTGAGTCAAAGATTGACTCTCAGGTTACGGAGGAAGACGGTAAGTGAGCCAATTTGGTTCTCAATATTTCATTGCTGGTGCAGCAAGTTTATGAGTTTTGATGTTTTAAGCCTTGCTGGGAGAGGCTTCTGCCCAGTTGATGGGATTCTTCCATCTACAGTCTCAAAGCGTTTTGCCCCACAAAATTCCCAGGCACTGGCGAAACTGTGTTCTGAGGAATGGAAACGTTAACTCTGTTTTCTCCTTCACAGATGCTGCCAGACCTGCTGAGCTTTTCCAGCTTTGTTTTTTAAAGCCAGTCTGTTCACAATATTGGTGTCAGATTTGATCTGGAGGTGAGCTTTGCTCAGTAAAAATCACTTGACAACACTCCTGCCATTTTTTAAATTTTCAAAATATGTACTTTATTCACACACAAAAAAACATGCATAGTTACTAAAGTAGTTAGAAGAAATGAAGAAAATGAACAAAAATTGGCATTTGAGTCGATCCAACAAACAAACCAAAGACATTTCTTAATCATGCAAAACATTGGGAGGCAATGGCTTGGTGGTATTATTACTAGACTATTAATCCTGAAGCTCAACCAATGTTCTGGGGGCCTGGGTTCAAATCCTACCATGGCAGATGGAATTTGAATTCATTAAAGAATCTGGAATTAATGTGCTAAGGATGACCATGAAACCCTTGTTGATTGTTGGAAAAATAATGATTTGCTAAAGTCCTTTAGGGAAGGAAACTACCATCCTTACCTTGTCTAGACTACATGTGACTCTGGATCCACAGCAATATAAATGACTCTTAACTACCCTCTGGGCAATAAATGCTAGCCTAGCCAGAGATGCCTACACCTATGAGTGAATTTTTAAAAAGTTTACATGCACTTGAGTCACAGCGCATCTGCTCCTGAAACCTCCATCCATTCCTTTGTTTCCTTTCAACTCGACTATTTCAATGTCTTGTCTCCCACCTTCCGATGACCATGACATTGAACTAATCCAAAGTTCTGCTGGCTCCAGTCATAGCTTGCAGTCATAACCTGTTTGCCTCCCAGCTCACTGATTTCAACGCTGGGTCCTCAAGCATTCAAGTAATGGCCTGAATTTCAATTCTCATCTTGTTTTCCATGACCTCATCCCTCTGTATCTCTGTAATCTCCTCCACTCACACACCCTCTGAGATTTCTGCATTCTTTTAAATCTGGCCTCTTTGCTTTCCCTATAATCACTCCACTTTTGATGGCTGCAGCTTCAGATGCTTGGGTCCAAAGTTCCGGAATTCCCTTCCTACCTTTCTCTCCTTCTCTACCTCACTTTCACCCTATTAGATGCTCCTTACAACCTAACTGTCTTTCATAAAGCTTTTGGTCATCTGACCTAACATCGCCTTACCTAACCCACAGTCATACTTTGCTTGATAAATGCTCTTGTGAACATCTCGGGATTTTTTTAATGTTAAAGGTTAACTATAAAAGTTGCAGTTGTTTTCGGAAGCAGTCAAACTGTGCATATTATACGTATAAAGATTGTACAATGCGGAAAAGAAAAGATATAGGAATCACTTTATACCCACACTAAACTTACCATAGTCATATTTATAAAATTATATCTGTTATAGATTTCTATTTAAAGGACTTTAAACAATTGTGAGCATAGCATATATGGTTAGGAAAGATAGATAGGAGAGGGGAAATGAAAGGCTTGATTTTATCTTAAGCATGTCATGGCCACAGACTTCAATATAATTTATGCCAACAAAGTAATTTTTAAGAGTGCATTGTCATTTAGGATTTGCAACAGTCAATTTGAAAGCTCCCACCAACAGCAATGAAATGATGACCAATCAATTTGCTTCTTCTCTCCATGATATTGATTGAGGATAAATATTGACCAGACGTAATTCCCTGACTCTTCTTCAGAATACTACCACACCTCGGAGGGAAGGTCGGTCCTCAATTTGAATGTCTTACCTGAAGGGCAGTACTGCTGACCCTGTAGCATTGCTTCAGTCATGCACTGGCTGAATCAGGGATCTTGTGGGTAAATCACTGCAAACCAGCATGCAAGTGCAGCAAGTAACTAGTGCGTTAAACAGAATGTCGGCCTTCATTGAAAGAGGATGGGGAATATAAGTCAGGAAGTCTTGCTGCAAATGTAAAAGGTCTTCTTGAGGACCATGCCTGGAATATTGTGTACCGTTTTGGACACCTTACTTAAGGTAGAATATTCTTGCATCAGAAGCAGTTCAGGGAAGTTTCACAGCTGATTCCTGGCATGAGCTTATCAACAAAGATTGTGTAGGTTAATCCTGCGCTCATTGGAGTTTCAAAAAATGAGAAATGATCTTATTGAAACATTCATAATTCTGAGGCAGCTTGACAGGGAAGATACTAGTCTGATTTGTTTTCCCCCTGTGGGGGAATCAAGGGTGAGGGGTCTCCTTGGAGATGTGGAGGAATTTCTTTGCTCAGGGAGTCGCCGGCCTTTGGAATTCTCTGTCGCAGTAAACGGTGGATGCTGGCTCATTGAGTCAATTCAAGGCTGAGTTAGCTGATTCACATGGGGCGGGTCAAGGGTTATGGGGACAGGGAGGAAAATGAAGTTGAGGATGATCTTATTGAACAGCCGAGCAAGCTCAAGGGACTGAGTGGCCTACTCTTGCACCTAATTCTCATATTTGTCAGTTTGGACTTTCGTACTCAAGACTGGGAGGGGGAGTTGAATCCACCAAGGGGCAGGAGAGCTACCCAACTGAGGCATAGCTGACTGAAAAAGTTGTGGACAGAATGGCATAGAAGAGGCTTGGAAGAGAGTGGGTGGCCTAGAAAACTGTGGAATATAATAGAAATGAGATAGATATTCAGAGACTAGTACTCCATAGATATTGCAACATTGCCTTTAATTAAGTGATTTATCTTGACAAGTCTCTATAGTCAATTTAACTCAATGAGCAGGTTCTGCTGCTGTGATATATCTGGCTATCTATTTGGTTCTATCAAGTAGTCTATGAATAATTGTAACTATCTGATAATATTTGATAAATGTTTCCGGTTTTTCTCAGAGAGCCACGGCCGGAAGCTCATACTGGGGCAAAATCACAAACTTCATATTTACATTCTCCTTGATGTTTCTGGAAGCATTCAGAAAGAGGATTTTAAGAAAGCCATTAATGCCTTGACCACCTTTGTCACCATGGTAAGTGACTGACTCAGCGTGTTATCTGGTTCAAAGCAGTCCCTTCCCACAATGGCACCGTGCCACCCTCTCGTTGGCACCCAACAACGGCCTGCCCACCATCTACAAGGCACAAGTGTGATGGGATACTCTCCGCTTGCCTGGATGAGTGCAGCTCCAACAACACTCGAGAAAGCTTGACACCATCCACCACACTTACCACCTCTGCCACCAACGCTCAGTAGTTGCAGAGTGAATCATCTACAAGATGAATCGCAGCAACTTCACCAAGGTTCCTTTGACAGCACCTTCCCAAATCCACTAACTATATCACCATTCCTCCAGCGTCACTGGGTCAAAATCCTGGAATGGGTGTGCCTACACTCCGAGGACCGCAGTGATTTAAGAATGCAGCTTATCGCTGCCACCTTCAGGGCAAAGTCAGAGGTCACTCCAGGTTTATTTGAAATCACAATCTTTTGGAGTGCTGCTCCTTCATCAGGCGAAGTGGAGGGAAGCGCACAGGCTCTGAATTTACAGACAGAGAGGTAATTACGAGGGTCAAAAGGTAAGCACAAATGGTGTGAGTGGAGTATCAACAGCTAAGTAATAAGTGAAGGGATGATCTATGATCTGATGAATTCAGGCAGAGAGATAATTGCAAAAAATCAAAATTAAGATTGTGCTAGAGACAAACCCTCATCTGTGGCACCATCTTATTTTTGATTTTTTTTTTGTCAGGGCCAGTCTAGATCATGGTGGGGTTCAACTCACTTCTCAGTTGCTGGATGGGACGGAGTGAGTGACGGGCCGAGTGGCCAATCCTCCTTCCTCTTGGAGTGTCGTTCGTTCCCGAGGGTTTTACAGAAAATCTGTTTCCTTTCTTGATGCAGATCAAGCAATTTGAAGTTGGAGTCAATTACGGCCTGGTGATGTTCGGCTCTCGGTCATGTGTAGAGGTCAATATTGCTCATGATGACGTGAGTGACTCAGATTCTGTACTCCAAATACTGCCTACTCTTAAGTACGAAGGTAGGTGATTGCCTCCCATCACTTATCACCGATGTCAGCAGTGACGGTTCTCAACTTGTTTTTAATTCCCTCTCTAGAATCGTCCCATCCTATTTCTCTAATTGTCTCCAGGCCCTAGATTACTGTGTACTCTGCCAATGCTGACCTCTTGCCCTTTCCCTGATTTTTAACTGCTCCACCATTGCCTTTTCAACATCCCAATCCCAATCCCCAGAATTCCTTGCCTAAACCTCTCCTCCTAAAAAGCATTCCTAAAAAAAAGCTTGTTGATTGATCCAAATTCTTGTTCATCTGGTCCAATTTCTCTTCGAGTGGTTCGGTGTCATATTTTGCCTGACAGCACGGTCAGGGCAGTACGGTGGCTCAGTGATTAGCACTGCTGACTCACAGTGCCAGGAACCCAGGTTTGATTCCAGCCTCGAGCGACTATTTGTGTGGAATTTACACATCCTTCCCGTGTCTGTGCGGATTTCTTCCGGGTGCTCCGGTTTCCTCCCACAGTCCAAAGACGTGCAGGTTAGGTGAATTGGCAATGCTAAATTGCCCATAGTGTCCACAGATGTGTAGATTAAGTAGGTTATAGGGAGATGGGTCTGTGAGGGATGTTTGAGGGTCGGTGTGGACTTGTTGGGCTGAAGGGCCTGTTTCCACACTGTAAGGATCCTAAGTCTAACACTCCTGTGAGATGCTTTGGGTGCTATATGAAAACACTTTGTTGTTGAAATTAAAAACTATCATGGAAGTTACTTGCTGTTGACAATTTTTAAAACATTTCTTTTTGTCCCTTTTTCAATTCAAGTCTTGCTGCCCTCCTGAAGTTTACCTCTGGAGAGATTGATTGAGCCCCATATTTTTTCCCAAAGAAGCTATTCTTCAATATAGGAGCAGTGGAAGCCATTCAGCCCCTTGAATCAATGTCACTATAGACATTGATCATGGCTGTCCATGTTTCTGTGTCACTTCATCCATTGGCCTGGCTAAAAAAAACTCATTATTTGCAGTGGAGATAAAAGGTACTGCAGATGCTGGAGAATCCGAGATAACAAGCATGGGGCTGGATGAACACAGCAGGTCAAGCAGCATCATAGGAGCAGGAAAACTTGACGTTTCGGGCCTAAACCCTTCATCAGAAATGGGGCAGGGGAAGAGAGTTCTGAAATAAATTGGGAGAGAGGGGGAGGTGGATAGAGGATGGATAGAGGAGAGGATAGGTGGAGAGGAGGCAGACCAGTCGAAGAGGCGGGGATGGAGCCAGTAAAGGTGAGTGTAGGTAGGGGGGTAGGGAGGAGATAGGTCAGTCCAGGGAGGACGGACAGGTCAAGGGGGCGGGATAATGTTAGTAGATAGGAGATGGGGGTGTGGCTTGAGGTGAGAGGAAGAACAGGTTAGGGAGGTGGAGATGAGCTGGGCTGGTTTTGGGATGCGGTTGGGGGAGGGGAGATTTTGAAGCTTGTGAAATCCACATTGATGCCATTGGGCTGCAGGGTTCCCAGGCTGAATATGATTTGCTGTTCCTGCAGCCTTCGGGTGGCATCACTGTGGCATTGCAGGAAGCCAAGGATGGAGTGCCTGGAGGTCCCTGCGCATTGCTGCAAGTGTGTGTTTCAGGAGTCGCAGGGAGAAGCGCTTCTGGAGGGTCTCAATGTTCTCCATGTAGATATTGTCACGGTTGGGGCCAAATTGGGAAGGCTTGAATGTGGATTGTAGTCCATTGGGGATGATCTGGTTCTGTAGGCAGGTACTAAGAAAGGTGATGTGGCTGTGGTACCTTTGCTTCAGGACGTGGTCGAGCAGTTTCAAGGCTTCGACTTGTCTGCCTCCTCTCCACCTATCCTCTCCTCTATCCATCCTCTATCCACCTCCCCCTCTCTCCCTATTTATTTCAGAACCCTCTTCCCCTCCCCCATTTCTGATGAAGGGTTTAGGCCGGAAACGTAAAGTTTTCCTGCTCCTATGATGCTGCTTGACCTGCTGTGTTCATCCAGCCCCATGCTTGTTATCTCATTATTCGCAGTTTTGATTTTTCCACTTGACCCTCAGTCTCATGAGCCTTTGCATTAGGAAGTGACATCAACTGAATTCTGTTTATTTCATGAAAAAAGAGGTTTTGGCCTCACTGGCAAGGCTGAAATTGCTGCCTATTCCCAATGACCCTTGAACTGATTGACTTGCTGGGCCATTTCAAGGTGCAATTAAGATTCCTCCAAATTGCTGTGGGTCTGGAATCTAGGTAAGCCAAACCAGGTAAGGATGGCAGATCTCCTTGCCCATAGTGGCATTTATGAACCTGTGGATTTGTATGGCAATTAGTGTTTTTTTTTAAAATTCACTCGGGCGATGTGGGCAACGCTAGCTGGCCAGCATTTGTTGCCCATCCCCGGACGCCCTTGAAATGAGTGGCTTGCCAGGTCATTTCAGAGGGTAGTTGAGATTCAACCACATGGCTGTGGGTCTGGATTCACAAGTAGTCAGACTAAGTGAGGATGGCAGTTTCCTTCACTGAAGGATGTCGGTGAGCCAGATGTGTTTTCTTGACATTTGGCACTGGTTTCATAGTCATCAGTCGATTTTTAAATCCATTTTTAAAATTGAATTCAATTCAACAAAAAAAAACTCATCATCTGCCGTGATAGGATTCGAACCTGGATTCCCAAATCATTAGCTGAGTTTCTGCATTAATTGTCCAGTGATAATACCACTCTTTGGTTTTGATTTGATTTATTATAGTCAGATGTGCCTAGGTTTTGTTTTGTGCGCAGTACAGGATGATCATACCATATAAAGTACATTAGGGTAAAAGAACAGAGTGAGGAATACAGATGAGAAGGTGCAGAAAGAGCGAGATCGACATTAAATTTAAAGCTTGAGAGGTCCATTCAGAAGTCTAATAACAAGGGTGAAGAAGCTGTTCCTGAATCTGTTGGTTTGTAACTTTAAGCTTTTTTATTTTCTACCTGACAGAAGAGATTGAGAGAGATTATAACTGGGGTGTGAGGGGTCTTTGAGTCTGCCTTCCTGAGGCAGCGAGAAGTATAGATGGAGTCAGTGGATGGAAGGTTGGCTTGTGTGATGGCCTGGTCTCTGTATTTTCTTACAGTCCTGGGCAGAGCGGTTGTCATACCAAAACATGACAGCCATTCACCTCCCCTCTAGTGATAGTGTAACTTCAAATTCCACCAGATTTCTGTGGTAGGGTTAAGAACCTGTAAAGACTGAAGCCTCTGGGTGACTAGTCCATTGGTATTACCATGGCACCATCATCAGCAGCCAAAAATGGTGTGCACTTCCCGGCATTAAATTGCAGCTGCCACTGGTTCAACCCAAGCTGTATGCCAAAGGAGACGACAATAAAGTTCCAGCAGCAATGGGGTATAAACACACAAGTCCTCAGAGGCTGGAGCTTTAATCCAGTGTCTTGGACCACTCAGTGACATTACTGCAATGTCCCAATTCGAATTTGAAGCCTGTGCCCTCTCGTTCTGGACTCCCTGTAATGCCCTTATTTGAAGCCAAATCTTTAAGGAGACACCTTTGGCAGTGCTACTCTCCTTGAGTTTCTCGACTGGGGGAATGGGCCTAGCTTTGATGTTTGATTTTGTGATCAGAAACCTCAGAATCTTCCCGAAAGCACATTGTCTGATTGACCCTCTCGATCTTAGACATCACAAGGTACAGCGATGCAGGAACGAACATGACCGGAGCTTTGAAAACGATTTTTGAAATGATGGTTCTGAAGAAGGCATCAATGAAGGACAAACAGGCAGAATGGAGGGAGGTCCGACACGCCATCATGATCTTCACTGATGGTAGGTAACAGTGAACCAAACCTTCCTTTCGATTTGAGAAAGCTACCACTGCCAATGTTTCCACAACAATTCTTGGCCCCTGGGTTCAATGTGACAACAAAGGAGTTAGGAGCAGGAGTGGGATATTCAACCCCTTGAGTCTGCTGCATCATTCAAACAAATCATGGTTAATCTGGGTTGGCGTGGTGGCTCAGTGGTTGGCACTGCTGCCTCACTTTGCCAGGGACCTGAGTTTGATTCCACCTTCAGGCAACCATGTCTGTATGAAATTTGCGCATTCTCCCAACGTCTGTGTGGGTTTCCTCCCACAGTCCAAAGATGTGCAGGTTAGGTGGATTGACTTTGGGAAATTGCTCATAGTGTCCAGGGATATATAGGCTAGGTGGATCAATTATGGTAAATGAAGGTTACAGGGATTGGGTGGGATGCACTTCTCAGGGTCAGTGTGGGCTGAACAGCCAGCTTCCACGATATTGGGATTCTAACTGTGGCCCCAATTCTACTTACTGTCTGCTCTCATTCTGCGCAGGCCATAACTTTTTACCCACTACAGACTCAGCATCAAATATATTCAATGACTCAGCTTCCTTTGTTCTGTAGAGAGAAGAAAATTCCAAAGGCTTGTGATCCTCCGAATAAAGAAATTTCTCTTTGCTGTAGCTTATTTTGAGACTGGACCCCTCCCCCCAGTTCTAGATTCCTCCATGAGAAGAAACGTCCTCTCAATACCCACCTTGCAAAGTCTCTCAGAATCTTATGTTTTAATAAAATCGCTTCTCAATCTTCGAAACTCCAATGTAGGCAATGCCTGTTCAACCTTCCCTCAGATTAGCACCACACTCACAAACATCTGCTCCCTCCATCACCAATGCTCATTAGCAGCAGTGTATACAATGTATTCAATCTACAAGATGCACTGCTGAAGATCCACAGACAGTACCTTCCAAACATGGGACCACTTCCATCTAGAAGGACAAGAGCAGGAGATGCATGGGAACGCCACCTCCTTCAAGTTTCCCTCCAAGCCACTCACCATCTTGACTTGGAATATATCATCGTTCATTCACTGTGGTTGGGTCAAAATCCTGGAATTCTCTCCCTAATGGCATTGTGGGTCAACTAAAGCAAATAGAATGCCTACAGTGCAGATAGAGGTCATCTGATACATTGAGTCAGCATCAAACTTCCAAAGGGTGTCTTATCCAGGCCCACTGCCTACCACCATATCCCCATAACCCCTCACTTAGCATGGCTAATCCACCTAAGCTGCACACCTTAGGACTGTGGGAGGAATCTAGAGCACCTGGAGGAAACTCATGCAGATACGGAGAGAACCTGCAACCTCCACACTGACTGTTGCCCGAGACTGGAATCGAACCCAGGTCCCTGGTGCAGTGAGGCAGCAATTCAAGAGGGCAGCTCAACACCACCTTCTCAGGGGCAACCAGGGATGGGAAGAAAATTCCCGACTTATCCCACATTGCATGAGTGAATATAAAAAAAATGAAGGGAATGCTTCATCCAGGAAGACCAATCTCTGGAATCCTCTCCAAAGGTCCTGCACAATCCTTGGGCATGCTGTGCATTGGCTTTGAGTGGTAGAGTTTGTTGGGGGCCAGGAAAGGTGACGGAAAACTGAATCAAACACTCATGAAACTATGTGAATAAACAGGTCTCATGGCATAATGGCAAAATAAGAAAAAAAGTGCTGGGCTAGGAGGCATGTGTTCAAACATAAGAACATAAGAACTAGGAGCAGGAGTAGGCCATCCAGCCGCTCGAGCCTGCCCCGTTCAAGTCTCAACCTGCTCCAATGACATCACGGTAAAGGTTGATTAGGAAATACCCTTTTTAAAAATCACAATCACAAGTAGTTGACCTTGAACAAACAATCTTTGGACCTTTGTCTGTTTTCCAGGGAGGAATAACATGGGAGGAAATCCCAAACCGATGATGGATCGCATTCGGAACTTCCTGGACATTGAGAAAGTTGGAGAAGAGTTTCTTGGTAAAGCATCTCTGACAGTTTCACCATTTCTTCTAGGGTACTAGAGCTGGTGGAGGGCATTATTGGGGAGTGTCAGCATGAATTCGCCCGTCTTTTATTTAACGTTAAGTAACTGGAGACAAATTGATTCCTGTGTTGGTGGGATTGACCAATGATGAGAGATTCTTTTATTCATTCATGGGATGAACCTAGCACTGGTTAGGCCAGCATTTATCGCCCATCCAGAGGGCAGTTAAGAGTCAACCACATTGCTGTGGGTCTGGAGTCACATGTAGGCCAGACCAAGTAAGGACGGCAGATTTCTATCCCTAAAGGACATTAGCAAACCAGATGGGCTTATTCTGAGCGTTGACAATGGCTTCACAGTAATCATTAGACTCTTAATTCCGGATTTTTATTGAATTCAAATTCCATCATCTGCTGTGGCAGGATTCGAACCAGGGTCCTCAGAACAATACCTGAGTCTCTGGATTGTCAGTTGGAATTGTGTTCACTGGCGTTCAGAGGAATGTGGCAGGATCTCATATAAACCTGTAAAATTCTAACAGGGCTACACAGGTTAGATGTAGGAAATATGTTCCCAATGGTTGGGGGTGGAGTGGGGGGGAGGGGGGTGTCCGGAACCAGTTTAAGGATATTGGAAAAATCTTCTAGGATTGAGATGAGGAGCAAATTTCTTCACTCATACGGTGGTGAGCCTGTTGAATTCATTACCATATGATGTGGCTGAGGAGAAAACATTACGTGTTTTCAAGAAGGAGTAGATGTAGCTCTTGTGAAAAAAAAAACAAAGTACTGTTGGGAATGAGAAACAAAATCAGAAATTGCTGGAAAAACTCAGCAGGTCTGCCAACATCTGGGGACAGAAAGCAGAGTCAAAGTTTTGAATCCAGTGACCCTTCTTCAGGACCGTTTAGATATAGCTCTTGTGCTAAAAGGATCTGGGGTGAGGGTGGGATTAGGATACTCAGTTTGATGATCAGCCATGATCATATTGAATGGTAGAGCAGGATTTGTTGGCCCCACTCCTACTCCTATCTTCCATGTTTGTGGGAGAGGTGATGGCGTAGTCTAGACTATTAATCCAGAGACCCAGATAATGCTCTGGAGACCCAAGTTTGAATCCTGCCATGCTGGATGGTAGAATTTGTATTCAATAAATATTTGGAATTAGGAGTCTAAAGGTGACCATGAAACCATTGTTGATTGACAGGAAAAACCCAATGTCCTTCAGGAAAGGAAACTGCCATCCTTACCTGGCCTGGCCTAAATGTGACTCCAGACCCACAGTAATGTGGTTGACACTTAGCTGCCCTGTTGACAATAAATCCTGGCCTGTGAATAAATTTTTAAAAAATTATAACATCTGATGTGAAACAAAGTTTCGAGGTTTATTTGAAAGGGACTGTTATCATAATTCTAGCCCCAGCTTGGAATTTGGGCTTGGAGCCTGTGGGTAAGGCCATCCTAAATTAGATGGATATTGGGAGCCTTGAAGCTCTTTGGTCTAATGCCCATTACTCCTGCTTCCAAACCATTCAGCTGCTATAAGGCTGGTTGCTGTCCTGCAAGGAGGCTCACCAGTCATAGCCTGCAACACACACAAGTTTACAATAGTGAACCAGATGGATTTTTAAACAAAACTGATGGTTGTTTCATGGTCACCATTGGGCTCGCTTTTTATTTCAGATTTTTATTGAATTCCAATTTCATCATTGCTATGGTGAGATTCGAACCCATAAAACCAGAACATTAGACTGGAGGAACGGTCTGGATTACTAATTCAATGACATTCCCACCACATCCCAAATTCTGTTTCGCCTTCCTACCGTCGCTCATGTTCTGTGTTGCAATGATAACCAAGTTATTGATCAGTCACAGCATCATTCGCTGGTCAATTATTTGAGAAGAAAGCCAGACCCAAATTGAGGAAATCCCACCAAGAGTACCAAGAGCTTTAGGAACCAACGGGACACCCTGCCATGTCCAATGGGTACAGATTACAAACAAACTGGGTGTCCATTGCAGTCTCGGCCCCACCATCTTCCTGCAGTGACCTGCTGTTGGAGTGAGCTTTCCTGCTCAGGCGATGCTGATTTCTCTTTCAGATGTCTACGTGTTTGGCCTTGGCAATGATGTTGACACAGATGAGATGAACTCAGTTGCATCTAAGAAGAATAACGAGAAGCATATGTTCTTCATTCAGATGGAGGACCTAACAACTGTCTTCAACTCGATGCTAGGTAAGAAGGGTTTCATTAGCTTTTCACCAGGGAGCTACCATTCAACAGTTCAGCTCCCCACCATCCACCCTTCAGCTTCAGCACCTCCTTTAGGATTCCCTCTAAACACATTGAGCCAACTTGGCACCAGCCCCTTCCAGCAGCTCCATCCCTGGTTGGTTGTTGTCTCATTAAGATCCTGGAAAGTGTCCTGTGTTAAATGTTGGTTTGCTGAATTATCTCATCATTTCAAGGTACAGCTCCCTTAGTAAAATTGCAATAGAACAGCTGAGGATTAACATGCAGAGTTCATTTGGCCCGTTGTCCCTGTGATGGCATGTTGCTGTGTCAATTCCAAACCAATTCCACCAACTGACTCTCTCCCCATTGCCCTGTACAATGTCAGACTAATCACACTTCCTCACACTCTCCCTAATCAATCCCAGAATATCAATCCCAGAATAATCCCAATATATCAATTGCAAACTAATCCTACAGCCCTGCCCTTGCTCCTGTATCAATTCTCAATTCATTTCACTGCTCTGCTATTTCTCCATAGCCAGGTATCAATCCCAGACTAATCCCATTGTCCCACGCTTTTCCAAAGCCTGTATTGATCATAAATTAATCCCACTGTCCCACTCTCTCTCCATAACTATGTACCGATCCCAAACTGATCCCACACCTGCACGCACTCCACATAGCCCTGTCTCAATCCCTAACCAATCTCACTGCCCAAATCTCTCCCCATTGCTCTATAATGGGTGGCACAATGGCTCAGCGGTTAGCACTGCTGCGTCACAGCACCAGGAGCCTGGATCCGATTCCACCCTCAGGTGGCTGTCTGTGTAGAGTTTGCACATTCTCCCTGTGTCTCCATGGGTTTCCTCCGCATGCTCAATTTCCTCCCACAGTCCAAAGATGTGCAGGTTAGCTGGATAGTCCATGCTAAATTTCCCATAGCGTCTAGGGATGTGACGGTTAGGTGGGTTAAGCCATGTGAAAAGCAAGGATACAGGGATAGGGTAGGGGGTTGGGTCTGGGTGAGATGCTCTTTGAGGACGTTGTGAACTCAGTGGGCTGAATGGCCTGTTTCCTTATTGTATGGGTTCTATGTTATTCCTCCCTAACTAATCTCACTGCCCCAAACTCTCCACATTGCTTTATATTCATTCTTAACTAAACCCACTGCCATACTCTTTCCCTTTATCCGCGTGATTTTCCCTGATTTAAATATTTAGTCTCCTTTTAGCAGATGGTATTGTCTCTGCCTCACTGTGGCAAAGCATTCCCCAGCACCAACAACATCCCGAGCAAAGAAGACTTCACAACCCCATTGTTGGTGTTTATTGAGGCCATTCTCACCAGACAAAATAATCGTGTTATTGAACCTCAATCATTGAAATTTCATTGTCTAGCAAACTCTTCTCCTTACCTAGAAGCCAGGAGGCCTGACTTCAAATCCACTTGCTCCATAGGTGTGGCATAAAATCCTTGAACAGATTGATTAAAAATGCCCAGAAGACTGTTCTCTTCGCCTTCTCTCCTCCAGCAACAGCAATTTGCATTTGTATAGCACCTTCAATGTAGCAAAATACCCTAAAGTGCTTGACTTTGCAAATTCTCCCCATGTTTGCACTGGGTTTCCTTTGGGTGCTCCAGTTTCTTCCCATGGGCCAATGATGTGCAGGTAAGGTGGACTGGCCACGCTAAATTGCCCGTAGCGTCCAGGGATGTGCAGGGTTAGTGGGTTGGCCACGGGAAATGCAGGGTTTCAGGGACAGGGTAGGGGATGGGGCTGGGTGGGATACTCACCTGATGATCAGTGTGGATTCTATGGGCCGAATGGCCTGCTTCCGCACTGTAGCGATTCTATGATTCTGGTACTTCATGTCAGTTCACTTAACAAATGTTCAGATTGACAGATGAAGTGACTTAAGTTTTATTGCTTCTGGGGTTGAAAACAACTCAAATTTAAAATTCTTACCTCGGTGTTCAAATCTCTTCATGTCCTTACACCCCTTAGTTCAGCTCTACAACCAATTGAGATGTCTGTCCTGCATCAATTCCGCCCTTTTGAGAATCCCTGATTTTAATTGCTTCATTACTGATGGCAGTGCTTTTTCTCTCTTTACTTCTGGAATTCTCTCTCTCATTCTCTGATCCTTTCTCTCTCTCATCCTTTGAGATGTTCTTTGTATGCACCCATTCAACCAAATATCACCTCCTGTGGCTTGGTATCAGATTCTATCTACTTGGATCATGTGAGGTGCCTTGTGACATTTCACTATGTCAAAGTTGTTGTTAAAGTGCACCCTGTTGTAGTGCATGCCTGTGTAGAAGTCAGGACAGGAGCACAGAGGGAATTAAATTGCAATGTCCTTTGCTCTCCTGGAAATGGAATAACTGCTTCTTCACACCTGGAGGAGACTTGCAGACACATAGTCTTGCAAGGCTTAATTATCTCCGAGCCGACTGTAATCTTTCTTTTGAGGGCAAGGGGTTTGCGTGTGAGCCCCAGACCGCTATAGCATTTGTCGTTCCTAATTTCTTGCCTGAATTTCAAATATAATATGAGTCTTGTGTCTCCCTGTTCTGGCCTCTCCTTTTGCCCCACTATTTCTTTTCCTTATTTTAAACACTGAAGGCAGATTTGTCCTCAAGCTTGTCTGCCCAAAGAAATAAAAAGTAAGTTTGTGTCACCTCACCTCATAATTCTGTGCATATTAAAAAGGACAAATATTTATGACCTTAATAGTACAGAGGTAACAAGCAAGATAGATAAAAGGAAACCAATAGATGTAACATGTTTGGAATTCCAAAAAGCATTCGATAAAGTGCAACGCATCAGGATATTTAGTAAGAGCCTGTGCATTGGCATAGCATACCAGCATTGAAAGGTTTGGCTAACTAATTGAAGTCTGAAATTTGGGATAAAGGGGCATTTTCAAGATGGAAACTTGTGACTAGTGGAGTTCTACAGGAATCACTGCTGGGGCCACAATTACTTACAATATATATTAATGACTCAGAAGTGAATGTCAAGTTTGTGGATGACACAAAAGTAGGTGGGAAGGCAAGTCATGAGAATGACACAAACATTGGGTGATTGGACAGCATTTGCTGAATGATCCTGGTTGTATTGATCATTATGCTAATGACCAACTTAGGATAATTTGGTTGAGTTCATAACATGGTTCATTGAGGCTTGCTGGAACAGCAAACCTTCATACACAGGAACCCATCCTCTGCAAACAGAAGGGACATGTTCAAGCTTTTCGCCTTTTACTGAATTACACACAGGAGCTTGGGAGCTTTAGTTCCCAACTTTTTCTTTTCCATGGTAATATCTGGGCCAATCAGAGTTGACTTTCCTACCAACCAGCACTCTTTTCTCCTACGTTATAAATTATTGTGATTGCTTGAAACTTGGAATTCCTGCAATGGTCCCAATGAGAGCAAGACTAAAAGATTTGTCAACATGCCTCTCTCTCAACAGTGCTGAAGAGTTGGGCAAGTGATGTACCACAGCAAATGAGTTGTCAACACTCAGATATATTTATAAACCAATACCATTGACACTACAGTGGTATCTGACATGAGATTGCCGACTTAGAGTGCATATGTTTCCATGGAAAACAATGCACACACCTTATCCATCATTTAACGTGAGTTTAAAAAAAATCTCCTTTTACTTTCCCTTTACCAGGTAACATTTGGACAACTGATGAAACATCTGCTTTTCCCAACATCTGTGAAGGAAAAAAACAGACCAAACATTTTGGCTCCATTAACTCTGTTTTTTTCCTTCACAGATGCTGCCAGACCTGCTGAGCTTTTCCAGCAACTTTGTTTTTGTCCCTGATTTGCAGCATCCGCAATTCTTTCGGTTTTTATCTGCTTTTCCCAATAATGGCCTTGCTCTGTAACACAGCACTAAAGTTGAACAAAATGCATTTCTTTTCACAGATCTCACTTCCGTTGGAAATCTGTGCGGTTTTGCCAATAAAAGTTTAACTGTAAGCGATCAGAGTTCCTTTCCATGGTATGCAGAAGTTCGCAGTAATGATAATCCGGTGAGTTTACATGACATGTTTTTACTTCTCTGATGGAGAGCTATATTCCCTGAAAGGGAAAAAAAGACCTATGCACAGAGACAGAGTCAGAGAGAAATGCTTACACACAAACACAAGCACATAGAATCACAGAGTCTTAGAGATGTACAGCACAGAAACAGGCCCTTCAGTCCAATTTGCCCATGTCGACCAGACATCCTAAACTAATCTAGTTCCATTTGCCAGCATTTGACCCATATCCCTCCAAACGCCTGCAGTTCATATACCCATCCAGGTGCCTTTTAACTGTTGTAATTATTTCAGCCTCCACCACTTCCTCTGGCAGCTCAATCTATACACGCAAAAACCTCTAAGTGAGAAAGTTGCACCTTAAGTCACTTTTAAATCTTTCCTCTCTCATGTTAAACCTATGCCCTCTAGCTTTGGAATCCCTTGCCCTGGGAAAAAGACATTGACTATTCACCCTATCTGTGCCCCTTATGATTTTATAAACCTCTACAAGGTCAACCCTCAGCCTCCGACACTCCAGGAAAAATAGATCCAGCCACTCCCCATAGCTCTAACCCACCAACCCTAGAAACATCCTTGCAAATCTTTTCTGCACCCTTTCAAGTTTCACGAATTCCTTCCTATAGCAGGGAGACCAGAACTGAATGCAGAATTCCAAAAGTGGCCTAACCAGTGTCTTGTACAGACACAGCATGACCTCCAAATTCCTATACTCAATGCCCTGACCAATAAAGGAAAATGTACCAAACGTCTTCTTCAACACAAAGTGGGAGAGACTGTCAAAAGCAAGAGAAAGTGTACACAAGGCATATACACACATAGAGAGAAAGAAAGACGGAGATGTTCCACACGTGCAGAGAAGGAGAGTGAGATATGGGCAAGGAAGATACAGAGAGACAGAGATAGACACACAGGCAAACACACAGGAAGAAGACGTGTGAGAAACTCAGCAGAGAGAGATGTTTAGAGAGATAGATAAAGAAACAGACAATCACAGTATAGAGAGAGCATTGGGGAGAGGGACAGAGAGGACAAAAGAGACATACATTAAGATGAAGAAAGAGAAGGAGAAGACTAAAAAGAGAAGAGTGGGATCAGAAATAATTCATTATGGAGAGAAAGAGAAAGAGGCAGGAAAAATTTTAAGTAGGGTAGAAAGAGGGAGATGAAGAAGGAATGAGAATATGTGTGACTCAGAGTTAAGAGAGAGATGGTTCATAAATGATCTTGGAGAGCAGATCTGTCCTGATTAGGATGGGGATCCTGCCTTCCAATCCCAAAACATCATCGTAGTAGAAGAGGTAACAAGGTGTGGAGCTGGATGAACACAGCAGGCCAAGCAGCATCATAGGAGCAGGAAAGCTTGACGTTTCGGGCCTAGACCCCCCCATCTTGATGGGGTGGCAGTGGGAGGACTGTATCACATGGCTTTCCTGTTACACCATTGGTCCCATTGAATATGAGGCAGGGTGTGGAGCAATTACAAAGTCAGAGGTCAACTCAAGGGGAGAGAACGTGACAGAATTGAAGGAAGTGGGTGAGAATTAGAAATTGGAAAAGGACTGGGACCCAGTGCAGGACAATTGGCTCAAAGGGAGATTGTCGGGTGGGATCTGGTGAAGGTTTGGTTGTGTCTAGCAGAGGCTGGGGGACGGGTGTTACCGATGTGACTGAACCCTGGGGCGAAAGGCAAGGCCTTGGTAGCAGGTCATCAGGAAGTTTTCAATGAACCATGTCGTCCATAGGAATTTCGATGTTCTGGATCCATTGTCGGGGATGAGTGGATCCTAACAGCAGCCCATTGCTTCGAATATCTGACTGAGGGAAACATTAACAGCAGACTCATTTTTGTTGGTAAGAAAAGAACTCTTTGATGCCTTTTCTTTTTTGGCAAAACTAGGTTGGGAGTGTGACACAGGAAACAGGCCACCCGTTATCAAGCCCAGTCAGCCTTTATTCCATTGAACATAACTGATTCATCTGATAGTTCAATTCATTCATGACACAGGCTATTCAGTCCCATTGCTCTATGTCGGTGTTTTGGTTTAAAACCAACCTCCTCACATCCCTCTGCCCCTTTCTGCCTCATTTGCTTATCCAGTTTCCTCTTACAAGGGGCAGTGTGGTGGCTCAGTAGTTAGCACTGCTGCCTCACAGCTCCAGGGACCTGGGTTCAATTCCAACCTCGGGTGACTGTCCGCATGGAGTTTGCATGTTCACCCCTTATCTGCATGGGTTTCCTCCCACAGATGTGCAGGTTAGATGGATTGGTCATGCTAAATTGCTCCCTGCCCCCAGGGAGGTGTAGGTTAAGTGGATTAGCCATGGGAAATGCATGATTGCATGGAATAATGTGGAATAATAAGGAGGATGGATCTGGGTGGAATGCTCTCTGGAGAGTCAGCACAGACTCAATGAGCCGAATGGCCTGCTTCTGCTCCGTAGGGATTGTATGTTTCTATGTATCTATACTACTCATCTGAACCACTGTCTGAGGTAGAGAATTCCACTTTCTCACTGCTCCCTGGTTGAAGAGATTTCTCCCAAATTCCCTATCACCTTTATTAATGCCAACCTGACTCTTTGGGTGAAGTCTTGTGGAGCAGTGGGTAGCATCTCTGCTTCTGAGCCAGAATCTCCGGATGCAAGTCCCACCCCAGAACATTTTGGCCAAGGAATGTACATTAGTAACGTGGCCTGGTTGAGTTCCAAGCTGCAAAAACTCCCAACATGTACCAATAGTAGATGACCAGTGTGGAAGAGATTCCAGGTCTTGGAAAGAGTGATTTGACTGAAGCAGGTAAGGGTCTGAGAGAATGGAGGGGTGTTTCCCCATGATGAGAGAATCTAGAACGAGAAGGTCTTCATTATCTTTCTTAAAACAAAAGGGGTCTGAAAGGGAATCTGAAAGGGATTGAAGGCATGATTTTACTTGTCTTGGAATGTCATGTGTTTTTGGAGCGCTGGTCCTGAGAATGTCGTGGAAGCAAAGTCCTTGAATATTTTTAGGTCAGAGGTGGATAGATTATTGTTAAGTGATGGGGTGGAAGGTTATCTGGCGGAGGGCAGGAATGTGGATTTGAGGCCACAATGAGATCAGCCATGATCTTATTAAATGGCACAGCAGCTTCGAGGGGCGGAATGGCCTACTCTTGGTCCTAATTCATACATTTATATATTGCTTTCTGGGATGAGAATTAGTGACCCTCTGAGACAAACACATTCTTTTAATGTCAATCTTCAATGGGAGACCTCTTACCCTTAAACTGTGTCCCCTAGGGCCCAGTCTCACCCACAAGTGGAAACATCCTCCCGGTATTCACCCTATTAAACCCTTCCAGAACCTTATACCTTCCAATCTGATCATATTTTGTTCTTCTATGCTCCAATGGGCACAAATCTTTCACCATTGGATAATCATAGAATCCCTACATTGTGGACGAGGCCATTCGGCCCATCAAATCCATACCTACCCTCTGAAGAGCATCCCATCCAGACCCACTCCCTTCCCCCATCCCTATAACGCTGCATTTCCCATGGCTAATCCACCTAGCCTGCACATCCCCGGACAAAATAGGCAATTTAGCATGGCCAATCCACTTAACCTGGACTGTAGGAGAAAACTGGAGCACCTGAACGAAACCCACACAGACACAATGAGAATGTGCAAACTCCACACAGACAGTCACCTGAGGCTGGAATCAAACCCAGGTCCTTAGCGCTATAACGCAGCAGTGCTAACCACTGAGCCACTCTGCTGCCCTGGCACTCAGTCCAGTGACTCCTAGAACCTCGCAAAGGGCTTTATGTATGAATGTCTTTGAAATATTGTCACAGGTGTAAGACAAGGAAACACGGCAGCTCCCATGCAACAGGAATGTGGTAAACACTAACTGATGGTGATGTTGGTGAAAATATTCAAGGCAGAGATTGACGCATTTTTTAATCAGTAAGAGAATTGGGGGTTATTGGAGAAAGGAAGGAAAGTGGAGTGGAGGATTATCAGATCAGCCGTGATCTCATTGAATTGTGGAGTAGATGCAATAGGTCAAATGGCTGACTTCTGCCCCCACGTCTTATGGTCTTATGCATTGCAGCACATGGCACAGTAAAAGCATCTTCTTCCGAATAATGGCCTTAGGATCTTTCATGTCCGCATGAGAGATCGGAGAGGGCCTCAGTTTCGTGTCACGTTCGAAGAAAGAACCTGTGAATGAATGAACCTTTATTTTCCCTGATTTTCACACAGGGGCTTCTGGTAAGAAGGTACAACTGAAAATAGACAGAGTGATAAAACACCCAAACTACAACCTGACTGGGAAGGTGGAGATGGGTATCCGGGAGTTTTACGATTATGATATTGCCTTGGTTAAGATAAAGTCAAAACTGAGCTTCACAACAAATATCAGGTAACGCAAAAAATAACTCCTTTCGCTGTCTCAAAAGGATTGCATTCCATGGCAATTTTTAAAACCTATTCATTCATGGAATGTACTGACTAGGCCACTTTGATTGTCAATCCCTGATTGCCTAGAGGGCAGTTACAAGTCAACGTTATTGTAGCTGTGAAGTCATATGTAGGCCAGACCAAGTAAGGAAGGCAGATTTCCTTCCCTAAGGACATTAGTGAACCAGATAGTTTGTTACAATAATCGCCTTGGGGCCATCTTATTATTGAATTCAAATGTATCAATCTGGGCCTCTGGGTTATGGTAATAAATGCTGAATACTGTGATGCTAGAAATCTGAAAGGCAGACATACATGTGCATGCGCGCACACACACATACATACACACACACACACACACATTTCTCCTTCGCACTGGATTATGAGTCCTGTGACATTACTGCATCTCCACTGGCTCCCTATAAATCTGCAGCACCTTCTCAGTATTTGAGTAATTACTTCACTGAAAGAAGACATTTAACCCATTAAGTCTATTCCAGCTGTCTGTAGAGCAATCCAATCCATGTTATTACCCCACAGGCCTGCAAATTTATTTCCCTCAAGTACCCATTCCAACTTACTTATGAAATTATTAATTACCTCCACTTGCAGAACCCTCATAAGCAACAAAATATTAGTTATATGTTATAACTGGCGAGTTTACCTTGTGTCAACTGTTTATTATCATTCTGGTTTTCAAATCCCTCTGTGGACCTTGCCCTCCCTACGTCTGTTATTTCGTCCAGCGCCTCAACCTGTATTAGAGTCATGGAGTCATACAGGGAGGGAAACAAACCCTTCGGTCCAACCAGTCCATGCTGATCATAATCCCAAACTAAACCAGTCCCACCTGCTTGTGCTTAGCCATATCCCTCTAAACATTTCTATTCATCTACACATCTAAATGTCTTTTAAATGTTGTAACTGTATCTGCATCCAGCACTTTCTCTGGACGTTCATTCTGTGTAAAAAAAAATTGCGCCTCGTTCTTTTTAAATTTTTCTCCTTTCACTTTAAAAATATGCCCCCTAGCTGTAGACTTGCTCACTGAGTCAGTGTGTTTGATTGCAGATATTTTGTCACTCTGCTAGGTAACATTGTCAGTGTGCCTCTGGTGTAGCATTGGTATTCTGTCCTACTTGTTATTTTTCTGCCTCGGTTTGCTGGGGTGGCTGGCATCACTTCCAGTTTTGTTTTTCATGGTTTGTATATGGGTCCAGTTCAATGTGTTTATTGATGGAGTGCCACTTAGAATGCCAGGCCTCCAGAAATTCCCTGGCATGTCTCTGTTTGGCTTGTGCTCTTATGGATGTGTTGTTGCAATCGAATTTGTGTCTTTCTTTGTCCGTGTGTACTGAGACCAGTGAGAACCGGTTATGTCTCTCGGTGGCTAGTTGGTGTGTGTGTATCCTTATCGCCAGTCTTCTTTCAGTTTGGCCTATGTAATGTTTCTCACAGTCCTTGCAAGGTATTTTGTATATCACGTTAGGTTTATTGGTCGCGGGTATGGGATCCTTTATGTTCATAGGGTGGTTGTTGGTTTGTGGGCTACCCTGATGCCTATGGGTTTGAATTGCCTTGTGGTAATCTCTGATATGTCCTTGATGTACAGTCGGGTGACTAGTGCGTCTGGCCGTGTTGTGTCTTCTTGTTGTGGTCTGTCGTGGAGGTAACATCATCTGTAAACATTGACCTAGCCAAAGAGACAATTGCCACACTACTGGACGAATGAGGAAGGCAGACACCCTCATGACACCAACAGCATCAACAAGGACAGCCCCCTGAAACTGCTGATCTGTGCCTCACGATCCACTTCACCTTCAAACAAATCAACAGAACACCAATGGGATCCCCGATATCAGGACTGATGGCAGAAGCAGTAATGCAAAGGTTAGAAAGGGCAGCGCTCCTACTATCCAATCCAAACTCTGGGTCTGCTACCTAGATGACACCTTTGTGATCATCAAATGCACAAGACTAGAAGAAACCAACCGACGCATAAACAACATCCTCATCCTTAATAAAATTCACAAAAGAAGAAGAGAACAATAACTGACGACCCTTCCTAGATGTAATGTCAGAACATAAGAACAACGGGGTCCCCAGACCAGTGTATACAGAAAGACTAGCCAAATGAACTAGACACTTAATTACACCAGCATCCACTCCAAAGCCCATAAATGGAGCTGCATTAGGTCATTATTCAAACGAGCCACAGCAGAACTTGCTCTGCCTGAGTGTGAAGTCTGGTGGGAGTGAGGAACAAAGGGTTGGTTTGGAGCTATGACTTTGGTTCCAGTCAAGACAAGCTCCGAATGTTATTAATAACCATGCTATTAATAAACACATTGAACTCGACCCCATACATGCTATTAATAAACACATTGAACTCAACCTCATATACATTCCAGTACAGAGGAAACCCAGAAGTGAGGCAATCCATTGCAACAGACTCCAGAGTTTAAAAACTAGGCGGGAAAACACACCGACGCTTCATCGGAGGCTGCACTGAGGATGTTACCAAGCACGGTAACGAAACGTCTGCAAAACAACAAACTAGCTCGGTGAGCCAACCAACCTCAATTACACTGACTCCCCCAGTGTGACCAATTGCATTTAGGGAGCATCCTACAATTGCATCAACAGTCTCATATAGACAGAATCCAGTGAACATTCAGCTTGGGGGGGTGGGCAATGGCCCAGTGGTATTATCATTGGACAGTTAATCCAGAGACCAGATAATGCTCTGGGGAACCTGGGTTCAAATCTCACCACAGCCAACGGTGGAATTTGAATTCAAGAAATATCTGGAATTAAGAATCTAATGTTGACCATAAATCCTTTGCTGGTTGTCAGGGGGGGAGGAAAAAACCTATCTGTTTCACTAATGCCCTTCAGGGAAAGAAATTGCCATCCTTACCTGGTCTGGCTCCAAAGCCACAGCAATGTGGTTGACATTTAACTACCCTCTGGGCAAGTAAGGATGGGCAATAAATACTGCCTCATCAGCAACACCCTCTTCCAGTGAATGAATAAAGACAAAAAATTCCCACATCCTGTGCAAAGGGAAATCATGTCTCACAACATCTGTGGTCAAAATCAGAGTCAATATTGCAGGTCCAGTGGCCCAAAAATTAACTCTGATTTAGTCTTCACAGATGCTGCAGACCTGATGAGCTTTTCCAGCAACTTCTGTTTTTGTTCCTGATTTACAGCATCCGCAGTTCTTTTGCATTTTAATCACGTGTCTCAAAATTGGTTGAGTTTTTGAGGAAGTAACCGAAAAGGTTGATGAGGGCAGAGTGGTAGTCATTGTTTACTTGAACTTTTGTGAAGTCCTTGATAAGGCTGTGCATGATAGACGAATTAGTAAAGTTAGATCACATGGGATTCAGGATGAGCTTGCCAATCGGATAAAAGATTGGCTTGACAGGAGACAGAGAACGATGGTGGAGGGTTGTTTGTTGGACTGGAGGCCTGTGACCAGTGGCGTTCCACACAAACAGTTCTGGGTCCTCTTTCATTTGTTATTTATATAAATGACTTGGTTAGTAAGTTTGCAGATGACATCAAGATTGGTGATTTATTGGACAGTGAAGAAGGTTATCTAAGATTGTAATGAGATCTTGATCAATTGGATCAATAGGCTAAAAAGTGGCAGATAGAGTTTAATTTGGATAAATGCAAGGCATTGCATTTTGGTAAAACAAACAAAATGAAAGACTTATACAGTTAAATTAGGGCTTTGGGTAGTGTAGAACAGAGAGTTTAGGTACATAATTCTTTGAAGGTTGGATCACATATAGACATGATGGTTAAGAAGGCATTTAGCATGCTTGCCTTCATTGCTCAGATCTTTGAGTAAAGGAGTTGAGATGTTATATTGAAGTTTTACAGGATTTTGGTGAGGCCTCTTCTGGAGTACTGTGTCCAGTTCTGGTGTCCCTGTTATAGGAAGGATATTATTAAACTGGACAGGGTTCAAAAGTGGAGGTTGCCAGGAATGGACAGTTTCAGATAGAAGGAAAGGCTGGTTAGGCTGGTACTTTTTTTCACTAGAGTATAGTAAGTTGAGTGGTGACCTTTATAGAGGTTTACAAAATCATGAGGGGTACAAGTAAGGTGAAGAGCAGGTGTCTTTTCCCTAGGTTAGGGGATTTCAAGACTAGCAGGCAAATTGTTAAGGTGAGAGGAGACATGAAAGGCAATTTATTTTACACAGAGCGCGGTTAGTGTGTGGAATTAACTTCCAGAGGAAGTGATGGATGCGGGGTTACAGTTACAATGTTTAAAAGACATTTGCATAAGTACATGAATAAGAAATGTTTGGAGGGATATGGGCCAAGCACAGGCAAGTGGGACTAGTTTAGTTTGTGTTTACAGCTGGCATGGACTGGTTGGACCAAAGGGTCTGTTTCCATGCTGGATGACTGTATGACTATGACTCTATAACCACACTGACAGAATTGATACAACATGTTGCACCATAGGGAGAATCTCCCAAAGACAGTAACAGTCTCAGTGGGAACCATTTACATACAGGGAGGATGTTATAATTGCAGTGATGCAGGGGTTGGCTGGTTATAAAAACGCATATGTAAAGGTTTTGTTCATCTTACTATTACACCAAATAAATCTGAATATATATGGAGTTTGATCAGATTTCGGGAGTAATTATGCCTATAAGATATTTTCCTGATTGGAATTTGAATGTTTCTGTAAATGTAACTTCCTCCCTGTAGATTTCTTCGACCCTTCCTTAAACAGTATCTAACTCTTACTTCCTTTCTCTCCTCAGACCAATTTGCCTGCCATGCACAGTGGGCACCAGTGTTGCTTTGAGGATATCTCAGACCAAACCAACCTGTACTGATCATGGTAATCTGTGGATCCTTTGTGTTTCAGTTCCACCCAACCTGAGGGTTAATAGTCAATTAAAAATCAAATTTATGTCACAGAATGAATAGAATCAGAAGACAGTGGGTTAATTCAGCAAGGAAGTAATTGTAGCAGTCTTGTTGAAGGTGAGTGCTGTAAGCCGCAATTATTGTGGAAGAAGGTTGGTTAGGTCAGTTGGCTGGATGATTGGTTTGTAATGCAAAGAAATACCATTGGTCTGAGTTCAATTTCCCCTACTGGCTGACGTTACCTCGAAGGTGCCTTCTTCTCAAAGTCTCCCCTTACCTGAGGCATTGTGACCCTCAGATTAAACCACCTCTCTCTGAGAGAGCTGCCCTACAGTCCTCTCAGACCCTGGTGACTTGATTTGCAATTACTGAGCCAGCATTTGTTACCTATTCCCATGGAAGGCACTGCAAAGATACCAGATTGGCAAAGGGTAAATGGGAGGAAAGATCTTGTAACAGCCTCTAACACTAAGTACAAAGTATTTGACTATCTAATGGGATCAAAGGAAGACTTGGTCACCAGGAACTGATGGACTGCATCCAGGGGTTTTAAAGGAATTAGCTGCAAAGTTGGTGGTAGCAATGATTGAAATATTCCAGAACTCAGTGGATTCTGGAAGAGTTCCAGCTGATTGGAAAACTGCTAACGTGATGCCCTGTTCAAAAAGAATGGAGTTAGAAAGCAGGAGACTGGAATCTGGCTCCACTAACATCTATCATTGAGAAAATGCTGGAATCCATTCCTAAAAAAAAAGAGCATTTAGAAAAGCTTAATACAATCAAACAGATGGCTTTATTCAAAGTAAATCACGTTTAACAATTTTTTAAAGAGTTCTCAAGCAGTTTTGATAAAGGGGAGCCAGTAGATGTAGCGTGTTTAGATTTCCTGAAGGCATTCAATAAGTTGCCATATAAAAGATTATTGTATAAGGTAGGAATGCACAGTATTGAGGGTAATGTATTAGCATGGATTAGGGATTTGCTAACACACGGAAGAGACAGAGCTGTAAACAATAGGTCTCTTTTTTACATAACTAGTGGAGTGGCACAGGATGCCGCCTCAATTAAAGATTACATTAAAGACTTGGAGGAGGGGGAGAAGTTCGATGTAACTAAACTTGCTGCTGATATAAAAATACAGGGGGAGGGCATGTTGTGATGATGTCATGGCTCACTGGGATAACATGCTGGGAATCAAAGTTCAGTTTTCTTAGAGTCATCACACAATTTAAAGATTTTATGGAAATATGCAAGATACCTCAGTTTACTTGCCTTTTAGACCCAGGATGATGGAAAGCATGTACAGTTTTCTGTACTTAACAAGAATTACTATTTATAAATAAATTATAACTAAAGATGAACAATTTTGAACCACTGACTTATAACTACGTATCAGAGATAAAAGGTACTGCAGATGCTGGAGAATCTGAGATAACAAGCATGGGGCTGGATGAACACAGCAGGTCAAGCAGCATCACAGGAGCAGGAAAACTTGACGTTTCGGGCCTAAACCCTTCATCAGACTTATAACTATGCTAGTTAAAACTCTGACCCACTATAAACTCCTCCTCTACAAACCCAGAGACAGACAGACGTACAAATAAACAAGATGTTTAAGTGGAAGAAAAGATTGGGAAGGCAGATCTGTGCTCCCTAGCTGCAGGCTTTGCAGAGTTAATCCTTTTTCCTAATCAGAGGGCTGTTTCATGATCGTCCTTCTCCAGATACTTTCACTTGTTTCCTGGAGGCACAGGGTGACTTGTTCACATTTATAGAGATCTCTGATTTATTAATGAAAAGTCACAACTCACAGTAACTGAGGAATATAAATAAATTGGCTACCTTCCAGCTTGAGAGGCTTTTTGCTGCACAGCAAAAAACAACTTTCCTTCTGAAGGTCCAATAGCTTCTCCCTCAAACATTCACACCCACAAATTGTTCAGATACTAGGAGCCCACTCACATAGTTGTTGGCAGGCAGGAGACCTTTGAAATTGATAACTGATCGCAAGTCCACAGACCAATCAGCTGCTGTTGCTGACCAAAGCTCCAGTTTTATACAGTCCCCTGTCTTCGGCTGTTCTGGGGCAAAGCATTCAAAACAAACATGCAGCTGTGTAAACAGCAGCCACAATGAGTGTTGGAAATTTTGCTTTTAAGAAATGCAGTTATGCTTCATCAATCCATGGTTCTTAAAGCCAGTTCTTATCCCATTTCAGTCCTGAACCAAAATTACAGAAAAAGTAAAGATAGCTATCTTTAAGTTGAGGACCTAAGGAAACTGTGAAGGGATATAGATAGCTTGAATGAGAGGGCAATAACTTGGCAGATGGAGTTTAATGTAGAAAAATATGAGATTGCGTATATTGTTGGAAGAATTAAATGGCTGAATGTTATTTAAATGAAGAGACATTCCAAAAAAGCGCAACAGGGAGAGAGCTGGGTGTTAGAGATAATAGGTACTGCA